>CATIWF010196581.1:0-14886 GCA_949630135.1 Balakata baccata
TGCACATCCTCTCAACAACTGGCTCTAAATTTGAAGACATCATATTTGCAAACCAATTAGCAAAATCCTCCAAATGAATATCCAAAAGATTCACACTTGTGGCATTCCAAGCTTGGATAACATGATGACAATCGATAAACAAATATATATGATGCTTACATAAATAACACTTAAGTGTTGTCCACAAGAACTCCTTTGAAGAAGAGTCTCTCCCTTGTTCAAAGAAAATTTATACATAATTTCCATATGAACAATTTCACCTTCGAAGGAACATTTAATTAGCTATTATAATTGAGTCCAGTTAACTTGCCTTAGATTTCTTTATTAGTCAGCAAAACTCTTAAAAGCTAATCTTTAACCTGATTTTACCTTGTAGATACCTTTTCTATCAAAATGCCAAATAAGCTCATCCTCAAACCTTGGATTACCTTTTGGCATACTTAGAATAGCATTAACATCTTGAGCTTCCAAGACTTCATTCAGTAAACTCACATCCTAGCTATTACTGCTTGGCACCCAAAGATCACAAACATATAAGTTCTCCCATCCCTTTTTAACAGTCGAGACTGGTCTAAAATTATTGTCATTAATTATCCAAGGTGCTGTTTATTGGAGTTTGCATATGCATCTTATACACGTTATGTAGCAGAAAAATAAAATTTTACAAACTCCAAGAAGAAGATTAGCCTATGTAATCATGAAGAATTAAAAAGTATATAATTGTAGAAGATTATTACCTTACAAATCAAGTATCCTTCTTTCGATTCTCTTCTTACCGGGTTGTAGCAAATCACAGTAATCCTCTAGGATCACCTCTGATCGTATCCATGCAAAGGGAGAAAACCTTAGGAGGAATGGTTTGGATTAACATAATGTGCTAGCAAAAGGTTAATCCCTTAAGAGAAAAGGAAAAGAAGAATTGACACTCAATTCTCTATGTAGCAGCATACCGAAATAGTCTATAAAAGGACTATTTATAGCCCACATAGAATTAGGATGTAAAACCCATGATTATAGAATCCTAATCAAATTAAAATTTCTAATATGTCACATGTTCTAATTGGGAAACTGATTTTCCGGTCGGGATAGTGCCTATGTCGAGCGGATCCTGGTCGGGAAACTACTTTCCTGATCAGGACTTGGTTCTATTTCAATCAAGTAGTTATTTCCAATCGGGACACTTCTTTTCTCGATCGGGACCTTCGTCCCGCATGAGAACTATGTTCTCGGTCGAGAATGTGTCTGGACTTGGATTTTCTTTTATTGTTTTAGATCTTATCCAAAAACCCATTTTCTTTCTCCTTCACACCTTCAATGAGTGTGACCCATTAGGTTCCTGATTATGTTGACCACTCAAATTAACACTTAATCTCAAGTAGATCATGAGTGGTATCTAGCAATACATCATGACCCCTAATTAGCTGGAAAGTAGTAGTTTAACTACTAACCTTTCTATAGACAATTATATGTGCAATTCATCTTTTCACCATCTTTTACCCCATTTGGTTCAAAGCATGGATTATGTGTCAACTCCTGCTAGACTAAATACGTCACACCTAACCTAAGTGATGTTAGATCCTGTCACTAGGACTCATTACTTAAATAGACATGTCACTGAAGACTATCTTTATGACATTTCCACTCCGGCCAGAGATTCCCAAGTAATCATCCCAACAAGAGGCTGTGGGTATACATTCCCTCTATCGGGAGTGGTAACTCCTCTGTTGGATACCCAATTACCTTCAAATACCTTAAGTTTTATCCAATCACAACCTTATGAGTGATCTCTATGAGGCAATAAGGAATGGAGTCAAAGCACAGAATCAGTATTCAAGATATCCCTGAGTACCTCAAGTCTAAGGATACTTGCACCATTGCTATAATGAGACTATCATTGACATTTGAATAGACGATCCATATGATGGTTTATAGCAGGTCATCCAATATACTTGACTACACTAGCAAGCATCCATATGTTAACTTTAGATAACTCATGTCTACAGATTATGAGATCTACTACTTGATCCAATCAATGAGTATAACATGTACTTGTCTATCCTGATTAACAATGTCTAGTCTTGTTAATCCTATGACTAGGGACATTTTAGATATAAGCATAATTGCAGATGATAGGAAACTCAATATCATGATCCTTTCATGATTTCCTTCGGCTATGTTTATATCATGGACTTCATTAATAAATTTAAGATCTAATCAATTCAAAATATAAATGAATATTAATAAATGAAAATGTCTTTATTCATGTGAAATGAATTTGTACAATAAGTGCTAAGGGTGATTGCCTTTAGAGCACTTATCTATCACTGTCCACACATTAATTCTAGATCCTTCCTCCATACGTAATCTACACCCTTCCTTAAGTAGAAATTTTGAATTCTAAATGCTCCTCCACACTTGGCTAGGATTAGATCATAATTTAGCCATTAAAAAGTCTACTTATAGATCGTATTTAGCTTTGATTATTCTCACAATAAGAGCATATGGATTGCTAACAAAATTCCATGCTTGCTTCTATAAAAGAGCAAGGTTGAAGGAATGTAAGTGGCAAAAACCTATACCATCACCTATTTTTCTGTAACGTGACTCATCCTAAGAGGTCCAATGAGTTTTCCTCTTGCCTTCCTTATTAGAACCCCACCAAAAGGAGTTCATCATACTTTGCATCTCCTTACAAAAGGAGATTGGCAAGAGAAAAAAGCTCATGGCATACACCGAGATGGCTTGGGCTATAAACTTTATTAACATTTCTTTGCCAAGATGAGAGAGAAGCTTACCGTGCCAACCAGAAATTCTTATCCATAACATATCTCTAATGTACCAAATGATAGATCTTTTATTTTGCCCCACCATAGAGGGAAAACCCAAACAATGTCTTATATTGATAGGACTAGAAACACCAAAAGCATCCTTTATACTGTCATGTAGATCCCTTTCCACATTATAGCTGAAGAAAATGCCAGATTTTTGCAAATTGACTCAACAAAGCCTCATAAACATCAAGGATTCTCTTTATCTCATCACATTCATCTTTAGAAGCCCAAAAAAATATGAAACTGTCATTCACAAAAAAGAGTTATGAAACCAAAGGTACACCTTTTTGAACCTAGCAGCAAAAAAGACTACCATCTGCCTCCACCTTAATCAAAATAGAGAGACCTTTAGCATATAAAATAAAGAGGTACAATGACAAAAGGTCTCCTTAAAGCTACCTAGAATAATAGGACCCGCCTCTTCCCCAGTAACTGACATATGGTTCCTTATTGAAGAAACACAAAGCATGATCCAACCTAACTACTTATTGCTAAAGCCAAGCTGAATCATGACTGCTCACAGATAAGACCATTGTATATGGTCATAGGCTTTACTAATATCAATCTTAAATGCAACATCTCCCATCTTGCTAGTAGTCTTCCGCTCATTATGTTAATAAGCTCAAAGGCCTTAATAACATTATCAGTTATTGATTTACTTAGCATAAAAGTTGATTGCTCCAGAGAAATAATAGATGAAAGGACTTTCTTTAACCGATTAGCAAGAACCTTGGCCACAATTTTATAAATCACATTGCACAAAGATATAAGACGTAAGTCCTTCATGGAGACTAGATTATCAATTTTCAAAATAAGCACTATTATTGTGTCATTTAGGTCATCAAGAAAAAGCATAATTAGAAAGCTAATCACAATAATTAGAAAACACATCTATAACTATAGTCGCCTAAAATTGCTAATAGAAAATTGGATTAAGCCCATCCAGACTTTGAGCTTTATCTAGATGTATTTGGAAAATAGCAGTATAGAATTCCTCTGTAATGGATGAGCTTCAAGAATGAAATTATCTTCTAGAGACACTTTTAGTAGGATAAAACTAATATTCCCATATGAACCACCATTATCCGTAGAAAAGAGAAAATTGAAATAATCACAAGTTAACTCTTCAAGATCATGTTGTTCAACTACATAAGACCTATCTTCCTTTTGGAGCTTTGCAATTTTGTTTCTTCTCTTCATGTCCAAAGCTATAGAATGAAAGTATTTATTATTTTTATCACAACCCTTCAACTAAAAATATTTTGACCTTTGTCTCCAATAATCTTTTTCCTGGGAAAGTAAATTACTAATCACCACCTATTGATCCAACATTTTATCCCTATCGCTAGCAGTTGAAGAGTGAATAAGAGAGGCTAGATCAGATCTGGCATTTTTTATGGAATTCCGAAATTGTAATTTGAATAAAACCTCCCACTTTTTCATGTACCCGAAACAGCTATTTAATTTTTTTTTTTATGATAGAACCATGATAAGAATTTGCCCAGCCCTTTTGAACAAGTTCCCGAAAATCATTCTCTTATAGCCACATGTTCTCAAAACGAAATTTAGACATAGAACTCGATCAGTAACAAACTTTATACTCATTTTGATGAGATGATTTGAAAACAAGAGTAACTACAAATAGAGACAACAATTTTATTATTCCATAAGAGAGCCAAGCTACCACTACGGCTCTCTCTATCAACACAAAAACATCCATGAACTAAAGTCTCACATAAAAAGACAATATAATACTTGCTACATTTTATTAAAATTTTCAGTGCTAATATTGCTCGTGGGTTGCCCAAACCATGATAGTTCCAACTAACACTTATCATTGCTCTTGGGAGAGCCCTAAAAAAGACCCGACCGATAATTCATTTTGACCATTTAAAGCTCAAACAAGCTTTTGTGAAGTAGTCTCATCTCATTCTTGTGCAATGTCTTCACCTTCAAACACGTGATTATTGTTTACATATGGATGCATGACACTTTTCCTTTTTTGTTCATCTTTTAATTCAATTTCCACATCTTCCTCAACCACGTCAATGTATGGAGTTTTATTTGCCTTGAATTTTTGAGTGAAATATTATGTCCCAGTCGATATTCTCTTCTCATTTTCAATTATGATCATTCCACTAATTGCATAATCATCTATTTTTAGAAAGAGTCTAACCAAATATCTTTCCATGTTTTATGTACTAATGTCTTGCTTTCCAAATTTTGAATTCAAAACATCTTCTCCCCCATCCCAAAGCCATTTCTCACTACCAAGGCCACTACCTCTCTTCACTAGAGCTTTTACCCATGGACCCCATTCTTTCTTTAATTCACCATTATTCTTTGCAAAGAGAAGAATGCAAAATCTATCCGTATAGCTGAGTTTGCCACAGAGATAACATAGGTAAGTATTCAGCTCATATTTAAATTGCACCAAACTCCTGCCACTATTGGACAACTTTATCTTTTGCATCATTTTAATGGAAGGCTAACATTAATTCTAACTCCGATACACATATAGCTCTTCCATGAGCCCAAATTGTTATTGACATCATAATCTAAGAATTCTCCAATAAAGTTACCTAGCTATTTGCCTACATTCAAAGACATCAAACCAATAGGTAGCTTGTGAATTTGGACCCAAATTGAGACATGACATAAAGGAACATTGGATGGAACCTCCCCCTTCTATAAATGGGGTAAAATCAAAGCATGGTTATCAAAAGTCCACGAGACACCATCAACTACTCTCTTTCAGATCAAGGGCATGATAAAACTGAATAGGAATAGTTGGTTAGAGAACTCGCCACAAACTATCCATTCAGTGTTTCATCACGTTGAGCTTAATATTCCAGTATGTAAGTAAACGTTCGATGAGGCATAAGTCACTAAACGACTCTTCTGGTCATCACCTTCCCCTTCAATAATAAGTTCCTCTTTTTTCTCCCCTGTAAAGGATAAAGCTGCAAAACTACTTTCCATAAGATATACTAATAAAAATTATCATACAAAGCCAAGAACAATCATAAGAAAACCCTTTCACCAGTGGAGAGAAAAGAAAAATCTCTCACAAGAGGAGAGAAATCATTCATGTCGCATACTGATTGCTTACACATAAATTTAAACAATCTTATCACAATATTTAATATTACACATATCTAGAATATAGTTAATTAAAACTTACATAGATACATTAACTTAACTAAATTCATTTGTGGATATATGAGCCTTAATAAATTTGAACTTACCATGAAATATTTCTTAATTAACATTCTCCTCCTTATGAATTGTTTCATGTACTCCCAACATGACTTCTCATCTTCTCAAATCTTTCCTTTTGGCTATGTTTGGATTGAGTTATTTTAAATGAGGGAATTTGAACAATCAATGGATTTATGCCAAATTCATCATTTAATTACTTAAAAAACTCAAAATCTATGGATTTTGGAAAATCCCCCACCCACCAAAATCCTTCGTTTTTTAAGCATTTGATTTCCTACCTCCTGGGTGGAAAAGTCCAAAATCCACCATTTTTATCCATGAGAGATTGTTATTAGATTTTTTAGTCCAATATTGTCCTTAATAAATTAATAGTATTCGAACATTGTCCTTGATCCTAAAAAAAGTAAAAATAATTTTTCTTTTAATATCAACTAATTGCATTATTATTATTATTATTATTTGCATAATATAGTGCTAATATACATTAAATTATTAATAAAAAATAATTTTTAGGTTATAGCAATTTAATTACGCATTATAACATATAATAACTTCCCATTTTAAGAATATGAGATTATGTTCCAAAGCTTAATTTATAAGATGTAAAGGGATGGAGCACTATTAACTTTTTTCTTTTTATTGTTTTCCTACTCTTAAAGTAACTAATTTTTTTAATTTTTAACATATGGTGGAATTGATTGAATATGCTTAATTAATAATAAATTTACAATATTTAATAAAGCTTAAAATTGTAAATTAATTGTTAAATTCATGGGTTGTGGTCATTGAATCAAACGTGAGTGTAAGGAAGATTACATAAATAATCCATAGATTTTATAGTCAAACCAAACAATAAAATTATTAAAATCCATAAATTCCACAATCCATAAATTTTAAAATCCATAAATTTTAAAATCCCTCAATCCCAACAGTGCCTTGAAGATTTTTGGTCATAACATTTGCTACTTGAGCTTAAGATGGACAAAAATTTCTTTGTTAGACACCATCTCTCTTATCACATGAAACTTGACTCAATATGCCTGGCAATACCATGAAGAACTGAAATCTCTACAAGAGATCAAAATAACATATTTGTTGTCCACATTTATAATCATAGGTGAATTGACATTTATGCCTAAATATGAAAGTATTTTTTGAATCCAAATCACTTGAATTGCAGCATTGATAATTGCAATATATTCTGCCTCAATAAGGATTGAGCAACAATTTCTTGTTTCTTTGAGCACTATGAAAACACACCATTTCTAAGGGTAAATGCATAACCTAAAGTACTTCTATTATCATCTTCATTCCAACCCAAATCTAAGTCCAAAAACCCCATTAGCTTCCATGAGTTTCTTATGCTGAACCATATACTATAAAAAATGGTTTCTTTCATATATCTAAGAATTCTCTTAGCACATCTAAGATGATTCTCACACAAGTCATGCATAAACCTTAACAAATAACTCAAAGAAGACATAATATCTAGCATAGTGTGTGTAAGGAACAAAAGACTGCCAATAAAGCTTCTAAACACGGTTGCATTAATCTTCTCACCAGCATACTTTTTTGACAACTTCACATTGCAAGCCATTGGTGTTGAGACTAGTTTGCAATCTTACATCTCATATATTTTCAAAAAATCTTTTGCATACTTGGATTGAGACATGAAAATAACCATTTTTGTTTGCATGATCTCCATTCCAAGAAATGAATTCATGATTAGGGGTGGCAACGGGTAGGATACTCGCGAAAAATGCCCTACCCGAACCCAATTATATGTACCACTACCTAAACTCATCCCAAATATGTTTAAAATATTAATGTTAATACCCCTACCCGTCCCAAACCCGATTGCTATTACCGGAACCCGCATAAATACTCGATTATCATTAAAAAAATTAAAATAAAATGAAATTCAAACTAACTAAACGATTAAATAATCTAAAACTATAAAAGCAATCCACCATAAAATTTACTACAAAATCAAATATTAAAAAAGAATTTAGCAAACATTGGGACAAATACATAATTTAACAAAAAATTAAGGATTAAATGTAAGAGGAAAAAAACCCTATTCTCTCCCTCACCACCGTTTACCTTCACCCTCACCCAGCCCCAATTTTTTAATCAATGGCGAGAATAAATATAGTGTTCTGTTGTGTTGATTGAGGTGGATCTATCACTAAATAGGGATATGATTTTTCAAAGTCACCGTGGAAGCAACAAGTGCTAGCTTAAAGAGTCATAGCACTCCGAAAACAACCGCCTCTCTCTAACTGGATAGTGATTACTATTTTATGGTTTATGATTGATGATTTTGATCTCTAAGGTGCTGACTGCCACTCATTCAAAATATCGGCCATCTCTCACACGAAACTATTTGGTTCAGCTTTTTCTTAGAGTTGAGCTATGTTAAACTATGGTGTTAATATCATTAACATTTACTGAAAATTGATTTTGCATGTTCTTTATAGGATGAGTTCCTATTAATGATTCACAATGAGCCTTGGAAAAAAAGTTTCTTTTATCTCTGTTCATTCTAAAAAAAAAAATTCTCATTTTACTCTTCCATTAAACTCATAACCCATTTCAAATTTCATACCTAAATTTGGTGGCTTAGACTCTTGCTATTCAAAAATTTAGATTCAAAACTTCATCAATTCATCAATACTACACAAATCTAATAAAAAATTCCCAAAATGTAAAGACAACAATCTAGTGGCAAAGACTCCCTTCTGGCTTCTCTTTTCATCCATCTCCCTTTGGATCCAGTTGATAGTTTATCACACTCCACCACTCTTCTAGACATTTTCAGCTTGATTCCTCTTCAAGAGTGCTGCAAACATCAGGAGAGACAAAATCATGTGAAACAGAATCCTTAGAGGAAGTACGAGAGGAAAGGTAAATCTTATTGCGAAGCACAATATAGGGATCAAAAGGATAAGATAATGGAGATAGATTTGAGATGGCCATAAGACTAGAAAAGAGAGATATCTAAGGAGCACTGCAGAAGCCACTGAAGATTCATGGACTTCAGTCAAATTTTCTTGGCCGGAATAAGGTAGCTAGAAATGGAAATTTCAGAGTTTAAGGGAGAGAAATGAAGAGTTTTAGGTTTTTCTTTCTTTTTTAAAATTTAGTCTTTTAATTTTTGTTAAATTATATATTTGTCCCAATGTTTGTTGACTCTTTTTTTTTAATAAAAAAATATTTTCTGGCTGCCACGTAGGATAAACTCACCAATTTTTTGACCGGAAGCTACTTATGTTCAAACAAGCATTGTATAGGTATTTTATTGCAAAAGTTGATAATATGTGCCATTTATGTTTGATGCCCCAAAGTTTGTGTGTTTTTTATTGGTAATTAAGTGTGTGTGTGTGTGTGTGTCTGTGTGTGTCTGTGTATATATATATATATATATATATAGCGGATACTCGAGACTCTCTATCTATATTCTATCTGAACTCGTGATGAGTCAATGAACTTCTTGTTTTGTTGGCTAGATATAAATTAGTTCAACCAAGTATCTAAGTGTGACACGACAAAATAAATATGGAACAAATTTGAGGTAACTTATGAAGGAACCAAAGAGGTAAAACATTCAAAGCTTCATGTGGTGTGTTATGGTTGCAACCAGCTTAGGTGTATTAAATCAATGTGTCCAAAACTAAGCAAAAAGGAAAAAGGCAGAAGAAAAGAGCCATGGTAAAATCTTGGAGCAATAGTGAAGAATCAAGTTCAAGTTTAATCAAATTTGAAGATAAAGAAACAAAAACTTTGGCATTAGTTGTAGATATTGAAGAAACTAAAAAAATAGAAATTTTAGACCTCAATCTTGATGAAAATTCCGTGGTATATGATTCTAACGCTTCTATTGATGATGATCTTCAGAGATGTTTTGAAGAGTTGTATTATAAGTATGGTAAATTAAAGAAAAAGTATGTTGTTTTGGAAAACATGTATGCTGATTTAAAAAACCTAAATGATGGTCCTGTGAAAGAGGCAAAAAAAAAAAATCAATTGAAAATGAGTTAAAAGTTGTGCATCATTTTTAACATATCTTGCAAAACCATCAACAACAATCTTTTTATCTTTTCTAAACCTATCTGCTTTAGCTCTATGATATAAAATCTCGGTTTATTTAGAACACACTTTTCATATAACAACTTTTCAATCTCCTTATTTTTCTTTTTAATCTCTTCATGCAACAAAGTTTTTTGTCTTGCAACATCATTATAAATTGTTAACAAAACATTTCACATCTTTTTCCTCACATCACATGCTTCTATTGCAATCTAGATATTCTTCTTTGAGAAAGAATAATCATGTGAAAAAGATATAGATTGTGAAAGGAACATATCTTTTACAAACTATTCACCAAAAATTGGAAAGTTCATATTTGTTTACTAACCAACAATGACCCATAGCAAAATGGATACCAAAATTAGCTTAATTTCTTGCAAATTTATTCAAAAAGCAGCTAAAGCATGATATGATGTTATTTAGATAATGGTTGCTCAAAATAAATGATAAGTATGTCTATGGCTCAAAGCTACAATAAATTTTTTTTTTTGAAGGATTCTTGCTATGAATATTACAATAAACTAATTTAGATTATTTGAGGTATTCCTAATAACCCCGATGTATTTGTGTAAAAATAGCATGATATGTGCAAATTTTAATTGTTATGTATGATTATGTGTTGACTGCATATTCAGAAGAATGCTACAATATTATATATTTATATGGTATTCTCATTGATAGTGCTCAGTCATGTTATTTAAGTTTAATTTTCATTTTTAACATTTTACAATCTTGTCCTCATATTTAGAAAGTAAAAATTTTATACTAGGGATAATTTTGTCATTTGACATGTAACTCCCACAAAGTAGGGCTTAGAAGTAATATGACATAAGAAGGGTATTAGCTTAATTTCATGAAAGTTGAACAAGGCAGAATCACAACTGGGACGTGCTCACGATAATTGTCGCACTCGCGATTTTAGAAGCGCACTCGCAATACTACACTGGGTAGCAGCTCTATATAAATACGATTCCTCTTGATCTCTTTAACATTTTTTAGAATCCTAGCCGTCCCTACAACCTAAAGAATTCCATGCTCATTCCCATTACTTCTCTTTTCATTAAACACAAGAAAAATATCATTGGGATTAGTTTAAATAAGATTTAATCAAGGATTTTGGGGTATTTGCACAAGAACACTAGTTTGGGCTTGAACATCCTTGGAGACAAAGATTCTCCATCTATGTTCTTGATTTTTAGATGTGGTTCAGTAAGTATTACAACCTCTTATATGCCTTAGCTTCGTTTTATTTATTTTTATCATTTTAAAGTTAGGGTTTCCAATTTCGGTATGAGTTTTCTCTTAGAATATATTATATTGATTATTTGGTGTGTATCCTCTATGTTAGAGAATGATACAAAAGGTGGAAAAGACCACCAACATGAGGGGGAATAATAGAGTAAGGGTTTTTAGCTCTATAGTTAAAAGTCTGTACATTTAATCATATTTATTTGCTTTCTTGTTGTATGATTGATATTGAATGAACATTTTGAATTATATGATGCTGACATATGCCATGGTTATTGATTTGATGGATTAAAAATTGATTATATGAGTTAAAAGCATGAATTACTTATTAATATCATATTAAATGGTATGAAAGCATGAAACAAGTTATAACATGTTATTAATGGTGTTTTGGACTATAAATATGCTTTATGGTATTTCTGCATTGGTCTTTGTGGCTTTTGAATTGAACAAATTAAAGTTTGGAATGTAAAAATGTGAATTTCATATGTTGGTATCGCGGCTTTCGTGATCGTGAAAGGAGTTTTGCGCCTGTGAAATGCCCGATACAACCTTGACTCTAGATGGTGCGGGCCATGGGTTGGCCTGTCATAGTGCACCATAGCACATCTTAGCATGCCGCAACATGCCAAGACAGCCACGTGCTCGTGTGGGATAATGGATATGATGTAATAAGATATATGTCTTATATGCTATGATGTAACATGAAAAATATGAATACATATGTTCTGATACATGGATCACTCAACATGAGTTGAGAATTATTGATTATTGTGGAATGATACTTGATGAGGTGAAATGCTATGTTATTCATGTTGATTATGTTATATCATAGTATTTTCAATATGATTCATATGATATGAGATATGTTGACTATAAAGCCCTTACTTATACTAGGACTGACTCTAAGATAAATGATATGTCATTCAGAGTTATTTACAGTACCGAAGACTTATTATATGACATGATAATTCAGGTAAGGTGGCCTAAGCTCCGAGAGCACTATTGACCCCTTTTTGCTAGCAACTATAATTTTATCAGTCAAGTTGGGCCAAGCTTTGAGAGCACACTTGACTTAATCATAGTTATTGACGATTACAATTAGGTGAATAGGAAGGCCTAAGCTCTTAGAGTTTTCCTATTCACAACCCGTATCCGGTAGTTTGAGTATTTAGTAATTGGACAATAATCTGAATAAACAAAATAAGAAAAGCTTTACAGTTATTATATGGATACAAGAATTTGCTTTCAGTTACCAGGTACGCTTCTGTCCTTGCTTAAAGGATTTGTTTGGCATGATCACATGAACATGACTTATATGAATTTGGAATATGTGGATATGTATTATACCATGATTTGTATGCTAGGAATTGTATTTTATGCATCAAAGAATTTATATAATTATAAGTACAACTAAACTTTCGAGAGTTTAGTGTGTAGATTTTCATGCACGTAGGTCCGAAGCCATAGAGGGAGTTGACATTAAGAAGCTCAAGCCTGTTAGAGTACTTTTAGATTCAGAGTCAGCTTCCATTTTTTATACATTTCTTTTACATGATAATATATTGGGCTATTACGATTATTTTGATAAGATTATGGATTTAATCTTTCTTATCTATTACAGTTTATTTGATTATAAAAGGTTGTAAAAATTTGGACATATTTAGCTCTAGATATAGACTTTATATTTACAGTTAGTAAGCATGGATGCATGATAAAGTTAACGGTTACATGCTAGTTATGGATGGCTATGAAATTAAAGAGTTAAACAGTATATTTAATTGATAAAAGAATAAGAAACGAATTATAATAATAATAAGTTAATAGTTGATAAGTGGTAAACACTCTCTTATATAGTGGGTTTCATCTGCTATATGGAAAGATGTTACATGACCTGTGTCTCTCCTTTACGCTTTTTTCCACTCAAAAGGCCATATACAGTATTTTTCTCTGAAAAAAATTTTAGATGCAAAGATTAAGTTTTATGAAAGATTACTGAAAAATACAAGTTTTTCAAATATAAAATGGTGTTATTATTTTGAATAGACTTTTAAAATTCAAATAAAAGTTGTAGGAATATAGAAAATAGATTTATTGATGTCCCAGGTGATCACTTTTTTCCAAGCTCTCTCTATTTGACTTCCTCCCTCTCCTCTGAGGGCATGCATATCGCCTTTCAAAGAGAATTGAAAAGATTATTATGACATTACAAATAGAATTGCAAGATATTTTAGAAGCTTATAAAATATGAAAGATAAGATAGAATTTAATTTAAATAAAAAATTTAAATGAATTCCACTTATATTGTTTTTTAATATAAATAGTTAGTAAAATATATTAAAATAATATAATTCTATAAATAAAAATTGATATCAATTACAAAAATAAAATATATTTAAAATTTCAGTTAAAATTTTAGCAGTATTACAGTGTATCTACAATGTGCACAGTTCTCAGCCAGATTTATAGATGGTGATGCTCTGAGCCCCATCTTCTATCCAATCAATCATTCTCTACCATTTTCACTTCACCTTCTTTATAAGTGTCAAAACAAAAATTTTAAAAGTATCCCTTCCCATTCTCTCTGCCTAACCCAATCTTCTCGTGTTTTTTTAAACCTGTTCTTTACTAAAATCATCAAACTCACCTAAAATGCAAATCTATCAAATGGACCAAACATATGGTGAGAAATCACGGCATCCCGACTTGACAACCAGCGATGCCTCTTGCACAAGAGCTTCCCTTTGACGCTGACTTCATCAACTTCACTCCGACCAGCGACGTCACCGCCATTTGAGCTTTCCTACTACGGTATCCCCTCCTCTGACATCTAGGCTTTAATCATAGCAGCAGCATATCTGATACTTTACTAAAATAATTAAAAGGGGCCAAAAGCCAAAAATTCAAAAAAGGAAGGTCAAAACATTATGGGTCGGTCTCGGTTTTTCAAAAATTGCAATAAGAAGATGCAGCAATAGATCATATCTAGATAATCTCATTTGCATACTGATTTTACATTTACAAAATATATACATATAAAAAAAAAAAGGTCCGATGTGTGGAGTTGTGTTAAAAGCTAGGTATATTAGATTAAGGTATTGGTTGGTAATATCAAACTAGATTATAAACTGTAATATAATTTACTTTAATCATAAAAATAATCTAGTTTGACTAATAATCTACATTTGGTAGAGTAACTTATTTGAAAAAAAAACTAGATTATAATATTCTAAAAAAATAAGCTAATAGAACTAGTATTCAAAAATAATTTACTAGATTATGGTTTTTCTTTCCCTTTATTTTTTATCAAATAATAATAATAATAATAATTATTATTATTATTAAATTATGTATAATATAATTATTAAACTATTTAATATGTATATATATAATAATGAAATATTAGATGATAAATATATAATATGTATTTATATTAGCATTAAATGTTTAATATAATTTTTATAATATATAATATATATTATGTAATTTATTTGTA
>CATIWF010196603.1:0-12805 GCA_949630135.1 Balakata baccata
TAGCTTTGATTTTGATTTAAGTGGCAAAGAACGCTACAAATTTTCATAGTTTTTTGTAGGTTAAATTCGCAAGAAAAAAATATGAATTTTTATGATTGTATTAAAAATAATATACACTTTTAATTTTTTTAATTCAATTTAAATTTTATCAATTTAGATATTTTATTCAATTATCATCCTTATTGTGGTAAATTTCACCAACAGTATTTTAATTTTGTAAATTGTAATAATTTCAGTATCTTAAAAATTATTTGTAACATAAAATTATCTTACCTTTTATTTTATAACCAAAATAATT
This sequence comes from Balakata baccata, assembly GCA_949630135.1. Classification (NCBI taxonomy): domain Eukaryota; kingdom Viridiplantae; phylum Streptophyta; class Magnoliopsida; order Malpighiales; family Euphorbiaceae; genus Balakata; species Balakata baccata. Next base: position 299 of record CATIWF010196603.1, read on the forward strand.
TTTAAAAATCTGAATTATTACAATTTGTATAGTTGGAATTCCACTTATAAATAGTAATTATAAATATCGGAGAGGAAAAGGGGAAAATTCTTATGCAATATACACACGAAATTAATGGCCGAGGACCAGTTGGACTTCTATCTTACATATTGGAAGAATATCAGAATTAATTATATCTATGTTGACTGAAATTTGTATTATTTGTATTTAAATTATAATTTTTTATTTTATAATACTAAAATTACTGAATATTATAAATTATTACAGAAAATTTATCGCCGATCAATTTTGACGAATTGTCAACCAAAAATTCATTTTTTATGGATTTATATGGGTTATAATAGTATTATAAATCTATTATTAGTTATCTTTGACCATATTTCTTAAAGAATTGCAGAAAAATTATTATTGAAAATGGTATTATAGTACCACCATTAGTTACCTCTAGCCATATTTTATTGCAAATCGTCAAGAAATGTGATCAGTAGTAATTAGTAGTGGAGTTGTGATACCATTATAATCCAATAAACCCACAAAAAATGAGATTTTCAGCTGATAATTCATTAAAATTGGTTGGCGATAACTTTTATGCAATAATTTAAAAAATTCAGTAATTTTAGTATTAAAAAATTGTAATTTAGATGTAACTAATACAAAATTAATTGACCATGAGCACGATTAACTTATAATATCATCTTATGTATCTAATTTAATTTAGGCTTTTGATACAATAAACACTGATAAACCTTTTAGGAAAGTTAATTTATTTAATAAGTTACTGATTATCTAATCTAATAAACAAATAAGGGCCATAATATTAATTCTACTTTATGATCGTATCATCTAAACCCTAATTTCTCTAATTAATTTAATTTGTTTTAAATAGGTACATAATATAAATACAAAAAATTTAGTTGGATTTAGATGCATTTAATTTGTTTTTTGGTTTAACTTAATAAACCAAGTTATAAATTACGTTCACAACAGCCTATAGTTGGGTTTTATTAATTTATAAATTTTATTAATAGAAAAAGAAAGAATACAGAAGAGAGGAAAAAGCGCAATCCAAAAGAAAAAAAGTCAGCAGAATCTTTAATGTGATATATAGGGTCAAACTCCCGTTACACAAAAAGCCGGTTCTCATCCTCTCGAATCTTGATTGCCGCGTTTACTGTATTTTTATTTTATTTTATTTTTGCTTTATCTTAATTAATTAGAGTTTTAAGTATTGCATTAAATCTATTCTAGCATGCTCTCAGGTTAATATTTTTTCTATAGAAGAAGCATTTACATAAACATATTGCAGCCAGAACAATCTTCAGTTTCAAGAGAGATTCGTACTGGAAAGAAGGTCCAGACAGTGAAGATCGATCAGCCCAATTAAAATGCCGATCAGGTAGGCATATGTATTTCAGTTACCGGTTTTAAAATGATAGACCTTCTCCTTCCATCTTAAAGCTCCACTCAAGTACTGCTAAAAGCTTATTCTCTGAGGCAACACTTCTCCGGCAAGTAACGGACACAAAACTGTCCTGGATCCGTTCTAATTTGCTAAAAATAGAGTGTCTTAAGGGTGACACATGTTTCTTCCGATTCCAGAAAATCTAATCCCTTCTAGTTCTAAGCTTTCACTCGTTTTGTCCGACAATACCTCACAAGTTGATTGCTCTCTCTGACGTTCCTCGTACTTTCTCTGCCTCCTATAAGCAATCGGTCGCTGTCCTGTCATCTTCACTACCATTTCTGCAGTTCTTCCGGTCACCTTCAATTGTTGCTATATCCTTCAATCCCTTCTAGTTCTAAGCTCTCTCATATCTGTCTCGATTTCGCTTTTTAACCTTTTTCTTTACAGTCCCTAATTTTAGTCTGTAAACACTTCCCAAACATGGAATTGGGACGTGTAACAGTTGCCAAGAATTAGAGCCTGTTTGTAGTTTTTCTTGGCCAATTATAGGAGCATTTTACCAACTAGGCTTGAATTGTGGGCCAATTACTAAAGAGAACACTTGTAGAGGCTTAGCACTTAGGAGTGGCAACCGGCAAGTTCTGGACGGATTTCTTCAATTTCGTCTCTGATCCCGTCCGATTTTCGACAGGAATTTTTTTTTTTTTTATCTGTTTCCGCGATGGGAACGAGGTTCTTCAATTCAATTCCGATCAGATTTTCAATTTTTATTATTTTTTTAATATTTAAAATTATTTATTATTTTTAAATTTATTAATTATATTAAAATTTAAATATATATAAAATATATAAATATAAATACAATTATTGGAGTACAATCTTGTGTCCGATATAAAAAGCTTTGAGGTCGGAGTTGGGATAGGATTGGGGCAAGGCACATCTTGAGAAAATTGTCATCCCTATAGAAGCTATAAATATTAGAGAGAAAAAAAGATAAATTCTTATATTATTTTACCACGTCATCTTTAAATTAAGCTAATTACACATTGACATATGTATATATTGCATTCATATCAACCAATAAAAATGAAATTAACAATTAAATATATATTATTATATTATTTGATTAATTTATAGATATCGTGGTTGATTGAATCTTATGTAAAATTTCTCTCACAAAGGTAATGAAGAGCTTGTTATATGCACATGAAAGCAGTAAGCTTGCTGTATATCTATTAATTTGATGGACAATAAAGCCATTCGAATATATGTAACCCTTGATAGAGTACAAGTTGCACACGCCTATAATATAGATTTATTGAGCTTCCACCATTTTTCTTTGGAATTACAGACCAGGTAACGTGGAAACTTCCGTCCAGATAATGTTCTCTCTCTTGCAAGTGGCATGTGCAATTAATCTGTAGCTTTTTGAGTTGGTTTTTTTTTTTTTTTCTTTTCCTTGTATATTGCAAATATTAAATGTGTTATCAGCTATATACAACTAATGTGTTCACAGTACAAAGAATATATATTTCAGCTGCATTACTTTGGGGCATAGCAACTTGCCCACCACCCCTTTCTGCTTAATGATTCCCAATATGTTTTAATTCTACACTTTCATTTAAAATACATTATGACTCCGTTTGGATTAAGAGATTTTAAAATTTATGAATTTTATAAAATCTCTATATATTTTATCTATACAATTAACATTAGATTTTTAAGACTCAATTAAAATATTTTAATATATTGTAAATATTAAAATGTCATATTTTTTCTTATCAAATAATTTGAATTTTTTCATTAAAATTAATTTCAATATAAATTGTACAAAAAATCAATTATGAAATTTAATGAAAATTAAATAATGTTAATAATAATATTATTGTTTTTGTTCTGTCTTAAATGCACCAAAATGTTAATCTATATTAATTATACTTATTTTAGTTAAAATACATAATTATATTTTAAAGTATTGAAAAATTAATTAATACTATTCATATATTAATTATATTAATAAATATAATAATATTTTATTTTTATTAATTCTTAATAATTATTTTAAATTATTTAAATTAATATTATCCTAATTTTATTACCTTAATTAAATTATATATTAATGAATATTAATTAAATTAATTAGTAAATATATTATTTATTTATTTTTATTATATAATAATACAAATGGAATCCACTACAATTTTTTATTCATCTCAAATTATCTCTCAGCTCTTTCATTGCTTCCAAGCTTGCCAAATTAATCACGCAAGTCATTTTGTAAGTGACTTTGCAATTGCCATTTGCAATGCAACGAAGATGCACTAACGGTTATCGTTATCTAGAAGCCAGGGATCTTTCCATAAGTTCACTGAATCACCCAAACCAACAAGACAACTAACGCCATCATGCAGGGATATTTATTAGTTTGTGATGTTAAAAAGAAACTAATTATAAATTTGTGGTATATTTCTGATAATTCCTAATTTTATAGTAATTTTAATAGTAGAGCCAGTTTACCAATGCATAGGCGAGTTGGACTGGCGACCAGCCACGGGCGCTACTTCCATGCCTTGCATGGCACCACATGCACATTTGTTACATGCATGGGACATGCATACTTTGTTACTTTATTTGATTTATTTATTAAAATTTGTTAATTTATTTATTAATTTTGTTAATTATTTTTTTGAAAAATGAAGATATAATTTATAAATTTAAATTTGATAAATTATATTTAGTAATAGTTAATGAAAATTAAGTAAATAAATTATAAATTAAAGCATTTAGAATTTAACGATACATTAAGTAAAATTTAGGAAATAATAATTTCTAAAAATTTTGAGGGATAAAAATGTAGAGAAAATTTATAAAAGTTGTCATATAGTAAGTTTTGTTCGCACATCACTTGCTGTAAAAGTTTATTATTATTATTATTATTATTATTATTATTATTGGCCATTAATTGTTAATTAAATTTTGATTAATTATTTTTTAGAAAAATAAAGACATAATTTATAAATTAGAGATTGATAAATTAAATTTGTTATGTAATGAATTAATTGAATTTCACATAAACGTATAGAATTTAATTATGTATTAAGTAAAATTGAGGAAATAAATTGTGATAAGAATGTAGTAAAATTTCACATAAATTTTTTAGTGATAAAAATGTACAAATAAACTCTTAAAGAAAAAATTAATAATGTACAAATATAAAAATTTATTTATGTTCCACAATGCCGATTTCTTCGAATTTGTGATCGAAGTCATCTTTATTGTCTAGCATCGATTCTTCAAGCACTCATATCCATCAAATTAGAGTTTCGTATTTGATTACCACCACCACCATTGTCATTGTCATCGTCAAATGGATCAGTAGTAAAAACCCCTGGAAAGTAATGTGTCTGTGTAAGAATAGAGCATGTATGTGTGGGTCGAAAGGTAGACGAATCCATAAAAATCCACTGGTGTTTGAGGTGTCTGAGCATATATGAATTCAGAATGTTTGAGGTGTCGGAGCGACATATATTAAGTTTATATCGAATTTGGACTAACTCATATGAAGGTATGTCATATACTATTTGCTAACCGATCCATCTACAATTATTTATATATATAACGAAATAAATAAATTTTAGTTCTGATATTTAATTAATAATTCTAATAATACACTAATTAATCTTAATAATTAAAAAGTTATATACCTTCGGCTTAATGATGTATCTTCCGGTATTTCATTAATTCTCATTATTGGAGCCAAAAATAGAAATCTCTCATATGCCCAAAGCTGTAAAATAAATAATGCACCTGCAATTTGGGACATAAGAAGAAATATGCATGTCATGCACAATTCTCGATATAAAAAGTTTAATGTAGCAGTTCCTTAACTATACTGGTTGATGACTGCAAAGTCTTCTAAAAATGAAAGATATATCAAAGATGTGTCTAGTGTTTTTGCCACATAATAAGGATCCACTGATGATACGCATAATATGTGCACGAGTATAAAATATACTAGTGTTCATATCAACTCCAGGAAGTAATATTGTAAATTAATCTTCTAGCCATCCTAATTTTATTACCATGTATAAAAAAGACAAAAATCAAATATATCATTAGAAAAAAATCAAATATATCATTAGAAATACACGTAACTTAACCAAAATATATTGCTGATTATTTTCCTTTCAAAAATTTCTTAATATTTTAAAACATTTTTAAGTTCTACAAAATTAATTACTTAATATTTTTCCATATTTTCATTTCATTAATACTGAATTGATAAATAATAAAACCTTAATCCAAAATTATAACAAAATAAATAATAAAGAAATTCATCACTGAAATAACTAATAAAATCATATTCACCGAAATTAAAAAAATACAAATTTTTAGAAGAGATTTTCTTCTGCGAGAAACGAAAGAAAATTTGGAAGAGCAAAGTCAAATGCGGATACTGTGCTGCTCCAAATAAAACTGGGATTGGATCCTTTCTTAGCAGCCAGAAGAGAATGGTTAGGGAAGTACCTGGCTTTGTAGACATGGGCCATAAGAAACGTGGGAGCTGTTAATAAGCGCCATCCTTGTTTTGCAACCAGCGCTCTGTTGAAGTCATGGAACTTCCGAAAACCCAGACCACCAAGTTTCTTAGGCACACAGGCAATCCCAAGACATCCAATTGATACCTCTTCGCTTTGAATTGAACTGTTTGCATTCCAACAAAAATCATTCATTAACTGTTCAAGTTCATTGCACAACATTTTTGGAAGAACAAAAACACTCATAACATAGGAAGGGATGGCCGTAACAACAGATTTTAAAAGAACCTCCTTACCAGCCCGAGAAAGGTGCTTCAATCGCCATCTTTGCAATCTGCGCCAATTTTTATCCTTGACAAAAGAAAAAACTTAATATTTATTTCTGCCAACTAGGGAAGGGAGACCCATATACTTTCCTTGATTACGAGCTCCAGTAACTTGGAAAAAATTACAAATTTCCCCTTTTTGCTCCGGCTTCATGTTGGAGCTAAACATAATAGAGGATTTCTGATAGTTGATATGCTCCCCATATGCTTTCTCATAAATTTCCAGACATTGTTTCACCATACGATCTTCTTTCATGTTGGCTCTGAAGAACAGATAACTGTCATCTGCGAAAAACAAGTGGGAGACTGTAGGAGCTTTTTGAGCACTAGAAAGAAGATTAGATAGGCTTTCTGCACAGATAATGAATAAATAAGGACTAAGGGGGTCCCCTTGTCTGAGGCCTCTCTGGGGGACAATAGGATTCAATTCCTTCCCATTTAACAGAATTTGATACTCCACAGTGGTAACACACAGAATTACAAGCTTCACAAAATTTTCATGAAAACCCAATTTCAACATCATTTGTTTCAAGAATTCCCACTCTATACGATCATATGCCTTCGACATGTCAATTTTAACCACGAATACCCTTGCTTCTTCTATTCAAATAATATCCAATTTCGAATGCCACCATCGCATTATCAGTAATAAGTCGGCCCACTCTGAGTTTCAGAGATAACAGAAGGCAACACAAACTTCAAACGATTGGCAATAGCTTTTGCCAAGATCTTGTATATCACATTATAATGTTAGGGAGTTTGTTGTATTCTGATTATGGAAAAAGATGTGATCTTTCAGGAAGGGAGTGCTGAAGGAGTACCAAAGAGACTAACATTCGACGAAATCCAGAGCAAGACATATATGGAAGTAAAAGAAACAGGCACCGCTAATGAATGCCCAACAATCGAAGGTGGAGTCGATAAATTTGCCTTTAAAACAGGAAAATACAGTGTCAAGAAGTTCTGCTTAGAGCCAACATCGTTCAAAGTGAAGGCAGAAGGTGTAAACAAGAATTCCCCACGTGAGTTCCAAAATACAAAGCTCACGACCCGTTTAACCTACACACTTGATGAGATTGAAGGACCGTTTGAAGTGGGTTCTGATGGCACGGCAAAGTTTGAGGAGAAAGATGGGATTGACTATGCTGCAGTGACTGTTCAATTGTCTGGTGGTGAACGTGTGCCATTCCTTTTCACCATAAAAATTTGGTGGCATCAGGCAAACCAGAGAGCTTCAGCGGTGAATTTCTGGTACCATCATACCGTGGTTCCTCATTCTTGGACCCAAAGGGGAGAGGTGGTTCTACTGGGTATGACAATGCAGTTGCATTGCCTGCTGGAGGAAGAGGTGATGAGGAGGAGCTGGCCAAGGAGAATAACAGGAGTGCTGCATCATCATTAGGGAAAATTACCTTGAGTGTCACCGGAAGCAAGCCAGAGACTGAAGAGATTATCGGTGTGTTTGAGAATTTTCAGCCATTTGATACTGATTTAGGGGCAAAAGCACCAAAGGATGTCAAGATTGAGGGCATTTGGTATGCTCAACTTGAGTCATAGACATGATGCTGTATGATTTTGTTATATTTATATTGTTAAATATTGGTTCAGATTTTGCTATATATGTTGAAACTGTTTAATGCTGAAGTTTTCTGTCACTATTTGATATAATGCTTTAATGGAATTAACAAATTTGTTCAATCGATTTTTTTAATTACCAATTTTGTACTATGTAATATTTGATAAAAATTATAATTTTTATTTTTCTAGACAATCAATTAAAAAATGAGTGTTGGACAAATGTTTAAAAATGAATTATGTTATTAGCATTTTTCAATATCCAATTCATTAGTAGTCTTTTCAGCTAATTATTACTCTTTCCATTTCAAACTAATTGTTTTTTTTTAAATAAAAGAAATTCCAATTAATTGTCATTTTTATGTATTCAATGTAACATTAATTTTTTTTTTTTTTAATCATTTTAGCCTTGTATTAACCTTATATGTACACTTTCTTCAATTTTAAATATATCAATAGAGGGGTAGTTTAGTCCATTTTGCTTTTTTTTTTTCTATAAATAAAACTATTAAATGTTTTTTGCAATACACAATTAATTTGAAATGAAGCTAATAGTTAGCTAAATGTTAGTTTAGACAGTTACTAGAATAGTAACTATAAAAGACCTGCTCAAGCAAGTATGAAGTACTTCTCCAGCTTCTCTAGATTTTCTACCGACATGATGAATTCTAAGAGCATCATTAATAGAAAAGATTCAAGAAATCATATCATTATGATACATAATAATATTGTGAATAACTGCTAATAATAGCTAATACTATATAATTTGAAGTTTAAAATGTTATTTAATAGTAATTAATATGGGATTTTATATATATATATATATATATATATATATATATATATATAAACTTAATAATAAGTAAGCTTATTTTGTTGTTTAATTAATAGAAAAAATTACTTTTCATCCATTTAGATTTGACATATTATATTAATATTCCTCTGAGACTTAAATATTTATACAATTTACTCCATTTATTTTATCTCTGTTACACTGTATATTTATTTTGTTAAATTTTAAAACATTTATTAATAGTCAAAAAAATATTGTTATTCAGGGGGTGCTAATAGAATATTTCAAATTTCAGGAGATACTAATACAATAAATTAAATTTATATAAGGTACTAATACAATATATCAAAATTTAGATGATAAATAGTAATTTTTTTTATCATTTTGCCACGATCTAATATCTTTTAACAAAAAATATAACAAAAGTACGTATTAGAAGTATATAATAAAATAGAAAGAGCAAATTATATAATTTTTAAACCAGTAGGGCAGTAGTATAGTCCATTCCTTTACTCCATAAAAAATTTGGTGGCATCAGGCAAACCAGAGAGCTTCAGCGGTAAATTTCTGGTACCATCATACCGTGGTTCCTCATTCTTGGATCCAAAGGGGAGAGGTGGTTCTACTGGGTATGACAATGCAGTTGCATTGCCTACTGGAGGAAGAGGTGATGAGGAGGAGCTGGCTAAGGAGAATAACAAGAGTGCTGCATCATCATCAGAGAAATTTACCTTGAGTGTCACCGGAAGCAAGCCGGAAACTAGGGAGATTATAAGATTTTGTAATTTTGCTTGTTCTCTCGCTCCCACTTTTATATATAACATGATACATCAATTCAAGGCAGAACTTCAAAGTTTTAAAATTTCGTTATATATATAATATAATTAAAAACTATAATAAATATTTTTTTATATAATTTTAATATTTACCTTCCAAAATTTTAGAAAGTATATATATATATATATATATATAATTAAAAATTGTGATAAATGTTTTTTTTAACTGATAATTATTGTTGTGTTTATTTTGACTATCACCCTTCCAAAACTCGAAATCAAGTTCCGCCAGTACTTCAATTCTTGAATAAGAATTAGTGAACTTCGAATTTAATTTTACAAAATTTGATTTGTTTAATTTTTGATATATAAGTCATTTTGATCGAACTGACCCACAGCTCATAGTTTATGAGTATAGTATGAAATAAATGAAAAAAACTTTTACTCTCTGTCATTGGAAAAATATATAAATTTTAAAGAGTATTAATCTCATTAGGATAAAGCTATAAATATTTTTAAAATATGACCATTTTGAAACCATTTAAAAAATTAAAATTTTTTTAATTTGAACTAATTTAATTAAAAATCAATCGGTCTATCGATTTTTTTTTTTAATTAAATAGCAAAACAATTAGTAGGTAATGGGCATGCGTGCATATCCTTTCCAACAGGGATGGATCTAAAATTTTTTTTTTTCCAGTGAGTGTAAATTTAATTTAATAAATAATAAATTAAAAATTATATATAAACAACTTATGAATAAAAAATACAAGTAATTTTGTAATGAATCATATCAGTAAGTAATACTAAAACATTTAAAAAAAACATATCTTATAAATTTCATAACTAAATATATTCTATAGTACTAAATTGAAATAAAAATTTTCATAAATAACTTTTTATGGATATTAAAAAAAATTATAAAATATTATTAAGACAAGTATTCTACTAATTAAGATTAATTTTTTTCATAAAAATTAATATTAATTTTTCAATTAAAAATAAAAAAATAAAATTTGAAAAAATAAACCAAATTAAAAGTCAAATTTTAATTTTCAAGTAATAAAATATTTATATTCGACATATTAATAAATAATAATGCTACAATATAATTTTTGCTTAGCCAATTCTACATTTTTTTTGGTTAATTTTATTTATATTTACTAAAATTTGTTTTTATTATATTACAATTATAATTGTTTTCATTCTAAAAAAATCATTAAATTATATTTTAATTTCATTAAAATGATTTCAGCTCAATTTTCATATATAAGTAACTGGAAAAATGACATATCAATCGATATGTCATTAGAAATATAACGTAACAACTGATATATTATCAAAAATTTGATATAACAATTAATATATTACCAAAAATTAGCTGGAGATGATTTTACAATAACTTTTTATTAAAAATTTTATAATTTTACTATAATAAAAATAAAATTCAATAACATAAGTGAAATGAACCTAAATTTTGTTCTCATAAAAAGAAATAATCCCAAGAATCTTGTTGGTTTCGCTTATCAAATGTTTAAAAACCAGACCGAATTTTGAACCAAACTGCTAACTGAGTTACGGTTGGATAGGTCTAGAATCAATAATTTCAAGTAATTCATCATTTCTAACAAAGTTTAGTTGTTTAACATAACATAAGAACAAACAAATCAAGTTAAATTTTTAAAATTTTAATAAAACAAAAGCCCTTATTAAAAATTGAATATTTTTTTCACGACATGACACAAAAGTATAGTAAACCGATTTTGTTTTGCATATATATATATATAAGTATAGTATGAAATAAATGAAAAAAACTTTTACTCTCTGTCATTGGAAAAATATAAAAAAGTATTAATCTCATTTGGGTAAAGTTATAAATATTTTTAAAACATGAACTTTTTTAAACCATTAAAAAATTTAAAATTTTTTAATTTGGACTAATTTAATTAAAAATCAATTGTTGTGTGTGACACGGTGATCGAAATCTGAACCCGACGTAAAAATATATTTTGAATTTTTTATTTAATTATTTTAATTTTTTATAAATTATATTTTTTAAATACATTTTAAAAAAAAATTTATTTATCTGTTTTTATTAAAAATAATTTTTAAAATTAAAAAATAAAAATAAAACGAAAAATTTTACAAAAAAGTGTATGTGACAGCCAGCCACTCGTATCCAAATCCTACAACCAGTTCACCTCTTTCAACTTGATTCAACGGTGATTATTCCCTCACAACTACCTACATGGAGATTACACGTGGCAAAATGCAAGTATGTGTATGAGTTTTTTACATACTGTAGCCGACATGAAGGACAGGTATCCACGTGGGGTTTCTACTGTTTGTGGGACCTCCTGATGTGTCATATTACTTTTTTTTTTATTTTATATTAGGGTTTCTTGTTTAATTCTAATCATATTTGTATACATTCCATTTATACACCAATATCTCTACTCAAAGATTTATGGCAATACAACATTATTCTGCCATATTATTCTTCTTCTAACATAGTATCAAAGTGTAAAATATTGATATGAAATATGACGGATGTATAATCCGATTGATTGACAATGGAATGCAGATTCTCCCACCACTCACTCCTATTGATTTCAGTGGAATACTTATTGTTTGGTTTACACTTAATATGATTTTTTTTTTTTAAATGAAGGAAAATTGTTTAAATTGATTTTTAAGTGAAATTTCATTAAAAAAATTGGATCTATCAAATTTGATAGTAGTATTTTTTCTTATAGAAAGTTTTTCTATTAATACTTTTATTTGATAAAAAATTTATACATACTTTAATTAAATTAATAAAAAGTTTAGTCAACCATTATTGTCAATAATAATTTTAAATAGAAAAAAATAACAAATACAATTCTAAAATATGTATTTATTAATAATTATTGTTTACATAAAGAGAGTATGTAATGCCTGTAATTTAGGTTCAGATAATTAATATGTTTAATTGCCGCAATTAGTATTATTAGAGTCTAAAATTGAGGTTTAAAGATTTATAAAAGATTTTATTTTTGTTGTGGGTGATTTAATTAAAAAAAATATAAAGTTGAGAAAAGTTATAAGAAAGAAG
>CATIWF010196632.1:0-12289 GCA_949630135.1 Balakata baccata
ATTATTTCTTTATGTTTACTTTAAGTCATCATGGCCATGATGCGAAGTTATTTTACAAGAACCAATTTTAATCTCTCATGCATTGTAATATTTCTCTATATAATTAGGAAAGGCCTCCTAATTATATGGTGGGGTATTACAGGATGACTAGCTTGAACAATTGCTCCTACTTCACACCTCGTATTTGACCAGTTTGTGTATGAGGTTTCAGCTATTTAATCAAAAGAGAAACGAAGCATGGTGAAAAATGGGATGTTATGTAATGAAGTGCAATGTAACATGATTATAAAATTTATGAGAGTTTGAATGCTATTCTTTTATGATAATTGAATCTTAAATTAAAAGAGCTTAAGTTTGGGGGATCTAACTCCTTTTTATAATTGATATACACCCGAGCCTTTGAGAGGTTAATGAGTTGATTAGTAAATGAAAAATAAAAGAACCTTGAGTGATTAATATTGGGATAATTATCCCAAGGTTGATATATGCATGATGTTAAATATTGGGATATTAAATAAAGGAAAAGACATGTAGTTTATGAACCCGATAAGCATCTATGTGTGAACACTGATTTAATATGTAACATTCGCATAAGTATTGTATACCTTAACACTGTTATGAATATGTTTTTATTATCAATTTTACATGCCATTAATTAAAGGATTACATGTCAGATATAATATGCATATGTGTATTACTAAACCATGAATAGCTTAGCATGTTTTCATATGAACCCAGATTATGTAGCCAATATATAGTTGATGTAGCAGTTGACAATGGAGAAGCCAAAGCCCATGCAGAGAGGAGGCCGTGTAGACCGGCTTTGTGCCGAACATAGTCATAGCATGCATTCATTTTTAGCATTCATTTAAAGGGATATAATTATTATGTTTGTTATCCTGTAATTATGTATGAAGTAAAGTAAAAAGAAAAAGAAAAGAAAAGAAAAGAAACAGAAAAAGAATAGAGATACCTCAATTAGATATAGCTGATACATGAGATGAAGGCCTTGTAGGCCTAATCTAGTATATAAAATGTGATTGAACAGGTAAACTAAAGCTAGTGATAGCTAGTGCAGAGTATATTTGATAAGATAGACAAGCAAGTCTAAATGAATATTCATCCATAAAATAGGATGATAATTTATATAGGATGGTAATGAACCAACTCTATAAAAGTACTTAAAATGTGTGGAGAATATCACAAAAGAGGTATGTCTCCTAATTCAGAACTTGTAAATAATGAGATGTGTGCATAAATGGTGTTAAGCATGCTTGTTTGTTAGAGTAAGGTAACATTATGAATTATGAAAGCATGGAATGGCATATTCAAATGCTAGGAAAGTTAATTTGGGAATACGAATATGTATAAAATCTTATATGAGCATGAAAATGGCATATATGTTTGTAAACACTACAAGAATTTTGTAATTTACAAAATGGTGTCATTAAAACTGCTTAGCAACACCAAAGAGATTCTAGCATGGTGTCTCAAAAAATGTTATTGCTAAGCTAATTTAGCGATGCCAAATAAGTTGCATCGCTAATAGTGATGCATACACAAGATGTCGTTGATTAGTGACATCAAAATGAAGTTGCTACATTTGCAATGCAACGTCACAAAAAAGCCAATAATAATTATTTGATGATAGCATGAGCGACGCACCTAGCGACAATACTCTTGCATCGCTATTTGTTTTAACATAGCTACAATTGTTTGGTGTTGCTAGAATTTTCATTTGAAATCTATCATTTATTAGCGACAATTGTTTGGCATCGTTAGTGGCATTGCTAAATTGTTAATTTTATTTTAATAATAATTCATTATTTAACATTAAAATTGACCTGTTTATAAAAAACGACCTGAATATCATATTTTCATTATAATCACACCATTCAAGAGTAATAAACTAAGTAACATTAAAATCTAAAGTTATAATCAACAATTTATTCACTCAATTCATTGTAAGAAGCAAATCCCACTATAAGTATAAAAAAAGATAAACACATCATGAAGTGGATGCTGGATCTCTAGGTGAAGAAGACTAGTTAGGAGCACTACTAATGAATTGGGACAATGAGCTATGTGTCAGATCAAGTACCAAAGCATGCTCCCATTCCTCAATGGCTACATATAGTTGTTGCTCAATCTATAGCTGCATATCCCAAACAAGCTCCTCAACAAGTTTTTCAACTCACTGCTCAATACGCTCCTCAATAAGCTACTCAACTCGCTTATTAAACATCCTCTTTATCTCTTCCCTCATCTAACTATGAATATTTTCTACATCTACAATGGAGTTGACTGTTTGGGATGAGCTACCTTGGTCAGCGAACGAAAGTGAAGCCTTGATGCCTAAACCATAAGCACGACAATCTCTAGGCTAGATGCTTGCAGCTTCTACAAACACATGCCGACTCTCTAAAGGTGAAAGTTCAGCCTACTCTATTGAAGGCTTTGATCCTTCTTCATTTAGCTATGTATGAGAAATGATCTCTTGAATACGTTCTTGTAGTTAATAAATAATTGGTTATGAATTAACACAAATTTTATATATATGTTTTTACAATTAATAAAAATGCAATGAAATTCTTGCTCCAATACGTTGTGAACAAACATCAATCCATTAACCATCTTTCTTTGTTTGGAACCTTTGGAAAAGCCTAATTGGTCCTGGATCCTTGCCTTATTTCTCCATTTGAAACAGATAAAAGTATCTTAAGCAAATTTTATATACAATCAAATAATGAATTTGTCTTACGGTTCGGAGTATATGCTCCTCGATACAAATTGCTCTAGCAGTGTGGTGAGACCAACCACTTCCTGCACTAGCTTTCTCTGATCACCGGTTTGTGCTAGCTCTCTCAAATAGTGCACGATATTCTGGACTATTCTATTGATCAATCCAATGTTGCCAAATCGGTTCTAGAATGTACAAGGGGTGGCCTTTGTTCCTCCATTTGCTAATCATATCTGAGTAGCATTTGGCCATTAGTTCTTCCATGCGGATCCTTGCTTGTCCACTCATTCCTTTGTAATATGGTATATTCAAGAAGCCATTATATGACTCTCTACAAACATGTGCATGCATATATAGTTCAAGAAATTAATATTAGCATACAAGATAATAAATATTTAAAATAAATGTTCTACTCTCCATTTTCAAGTACAATCCTATTTCGACTAGACGATGGTGTTGGTGTCTCTTCAAGTGGAGTTTGAAAGGAATCTTGATCTTGAGTTTGGCTATAAAGGGCTTCAAGCTGATTTAGGGGCTGTGCTATTTGGATAGTCGATCCTCTTCCCTGTACAGCTCTTACCTAAACATACTTGTCCCTATCCTTCACCTTTCATATTGCAAAAAAAAAAAAAGTCAAAAATTGTTAATCAACATCCAGTATATTGGATTTAGTAAAAATATTCAATGGCATTTTAGAACAAAAATAAATATGCAAATAAAATAGTCTTAAAAGAAATAAAGAACCTCTATTAGCTATCACTATCATCATCTTCCCTACGTTCTAGATCATCATTGTCTTCAATGTCTGAGAGTGAATTTGGTTCTTCATCTGTTTACTCCTCTTCATCCTCTATTTCTATAAAGTTACAATTTGGGTCAATTAAGTATGTAATCGAATCTAATGTTTCATTATCAATAGCATGTATTTCAGTTTCGTCCTCTTGAAATGGTGGTGATTCATGTGCAACATTTGAAGAACTTTCAGGAATTTCCACAAAAGATCATGGTTTGATCTTGATCATAGCCCACCAATCTTGCTTATCACATGTGGAATAACATACCTGGCATCCTCGTTTGGCCAAAATAAATGGTTCATATCTCTTAAATCTTCTTCTACGGTTCACTTTAACTATCTTATATTCATCATGAATTTTAGTCCCGACATTTGAAGTGGAATCGAACCATTCACACTTGAACAAAACTATTCGTTTGATTTGCCAATTAGGATATTCAACCTCCACCACTTCAATTAGCTTTCCATAGCAATCATTCTCATATGCATTATAATTAGAGCCTTTAATGCACACTCCCAAATTCATAGTTTTTCTGACAGAACTTAAGCATTCAATTTGGAACTTATATCCATTCACGATATATCTAATGTATGTTTTGGCAGAAAACAAAGGTCCTTTAGCGAGATCTTTAATGTAAGGATTATCAAGATTTGATGACTCGATGTTTGCCTATAATTGATATGCCATAATTAATCGATCACTCAGGAATGAAAAATAGGCAACATAGTATTAGTATGTAAGGATACTCACATATGTGTTGAACCACTTAGCAAAGTTTTTTCGAGTTTATTATCATTAATGGAAGGCCAAGTTTGTCGCAAAAAAATCCATGTAGATCCTTGAAACGGAGTTTTTAATAGCAATCAGTATAAATTTATTGCAATATATTATGAGAGATAAGATTGAAATACATATCTTACTCGATAAAGGGTTGAACTTCAACACAATTGAGTAGAATGTAAGTGTGTGTAAGCTTGTGTTCTTCAATAAGCAGTGTTTGTGTCTTTGTTCGTCTAGTGGGTTGACTTGGATATTTGAAAATTGAGAGGGATTGCTCATCTACTTCTACTCCATCTTCACCACTGTCAAAATTATGTGGCAAGTTTTAATTCATTGTTGGAACATGATCCTCAAAGTAGTGGGAGCAAAAGGTTGAAGCGTCTTCAACCAAACGGGTATTACATATTGATCCTTCAACTTGTGCCTTGTTCCGCACTTTTTTTTTCAACTTTCCAAGGTACCTATAATGGAGTAATTTTGTCATTTTATTACACAAATTTCATTTATTAAGTGAACCAAACTTAAGAGACAAAATACTAGAAGCAGTATTACCTTTCAAATAGATACATCCAACAGTATTGAATAGTTTTAGTTATCCTTGCTTCATAAGGTAAGTGGACTGGAAGGTGTTCCATTGAGTCTAAAAAAAACTAGGAGGAAAAATGCGCTCTAGCTTACATAAAGTCAATGGAATCTGTTCATCAAGTCTAGCCATATCTTTATTTCGAATCACAGTGATTGCTAGATCTTTGAAAGAGGCTAAGTTCCATCAATGCCTTCTACACATTCAGCGACAGTAATTCACAAAAGGCAATCGGTACTAATCTTTGTATAAAGACATGACAATCATGACTTTTCATGTCAAACAACTTTAGTTTTTGCTTGTCAACACATTAGACATATTGGATGCATATCTGTCTGGGAATTTTAGGTTCTTCACCCATTAACACAACACTAGCTTTGACTGCTTATCAAGAGTGTTGCAAGCTTTAGGATATTTACCATCAATATTTGACTTTGCATGTTTTGGTCGAAGACATATATCATTTATTGCTTGTTTGGATTTTGTTATGCCTTTTGTCATCCCCACTACATTTATAATTATGTTGAATATGTTCTCAAAGAAATTCTTCTCAATGTGCATCATATTGAGATTATGCTGAATAAGATTTGTACTCCAATAAGGCAAATCCCAAAATATGATATGTTTCCAACCGTAGATTTTACTAACATGACTATTAATATGTGAGGCCTCCTCTTCAATTACCTTTTTCAATCCCAAATGTTCAATGATGTATAATATATTTGTTCCTGACATAATAGGTGGCGCCTATTTAGTGACTACTCAATTCTTAAGGAATGAATTCTTGCTCCTTCTAAAAGGAAGATTATATGGTAAGAACTTCCTGTGATTATCAAACCATGATTGCTTACCACTCTTAGATAATGTAAATGCATCTAAGTCAGACATATAATAAGCACATGTTAAACGTCTAACAATGGTCTACATAGACAACATTGAATATGCCAAGAAATCGCTAATTGTCTACATTAGAGCTGCTTTTAAAGTATAATTTTGCTTCCATGAAATTTCATAAGCAATAACCCCATCCTCCCACAACATTTTCAACTCTAAAACTAGCAATTGCATGAATACATCTAACTTGTCTTTTGGGTTTTGAGGGCCGAGAATCAATACAGTAAAAAACATTAAAGAATCTTTCATACATAGCTAAGGGAGTAGATTATATACAGAAACAATGACTGGCCATCATGAATATTGTTGCCCCGATTGATCAAAAGGTTGGAATCCATCAATGCATAATCTAAGCTTGACATTTATAATTTCATGTATGAATTTAGCATGAATATCATTAAACATGTTTCCAGGCAATAGAATCAAATGGATGATGCATGATACCCTCTTCAACCTCATGCTCTGCGTGCCATTGCATTTCTCCAGCTGTGGCTTTTGATGCATATAATCTACATAAACATGGTATCAAAGGAAAATAATGCATCTTTTTATAGGGGATTTCATTACCATCATCTTTTTGGTTCCTCTTTGTTGCCCAAACAATGACCAAGAAAAAGGGGGGGGAGGGGGGTGATGAATTGGTGGAAAGTTAAAAATTTTGTACTCACAAAGTAGTAGAAGGAGTTAGGGAAAATTGAGATACAAATTTTGTAGAGGTTCCGGTGTTAACTAACCCTACTCCTCTCCCCAACTTAGATTGGGTATTCACTAATCTAATCACGTAGATTATAATGTGGAGTTTTTAACTAGCTCACTTCCAACTAGGTGTTTTATCAAGGCTAACACTCAACTCTAATTCCCTTGTGTTTTTGTGGCTCACACAACAACCAATTCCTTGTAATTTGGCTCACACTGCCCAATTACAAGACAATCCAAGTGTTTTAAGATTAACATTTGAACCCTTACACAAAACAAAGATTGAGAAAATAAATTGCAATAGATTTGGCACTTGTTAAGTTGTTGGATCTACTTAAATGGCCTTTTGGTAAGGTATTTATACTAATTAGCTACTAATTAGTTGTTACAAAGTGGTGCCATAACTCTTTCTAACGTTCTTTTACAAGTGCATTTAATGCTGTCTGCAGAGAGAAGTGTCCCGGTCAGGAACCATGCTTTCCCGGTCGGGAACCATGCTTTCCTGGTCCAAAAATGCCCAATTTTAATACGTGGCAGCTTCTGATTGACTGAAATGCCCAACAGCTAGTTTTTATTTAATTGTCCCAATTAGGACTCTATGTGTCCCGGTCGAGACTTGCCCAATGATGCTACTGCCAGGAACTTGGGTCTTCTTTGCTTCAAATGAGTCCTAGTCGGGACCATCATTCCCTGTCGGGACTGAAGTTAGTTTAACTAAGAGTGTTTTTGACTTTCTGATGATGTGGCACATTTTGGTGGTGTCTCCTCTTTAACGGTCACATTTTTTGAATGTCCCGCTAGGATTGTAACCATTACAAGTCAGGAAACTGAGTGTCCTAGTCGGGACATACCATGTCCTGGTCTGCTTTTGCTACTGGAACTTTTGGATCATCATCCTATAGAGTTTCCTGGTCTGGACACTTATTTTGCTTGGTCTGTACTACAGTCCTGGTCCGGACTTTTTTGTCCCGGTCTGGAAAACGCATGTCCCGATTGGGACGTACCCTATCCAGTCTGCTTTCGCTACTGGAACATTGAAACATTTAGAGGCAACATTTTTCCAGTCTGGACATATTACTTCTCGGTCTGTACTTGTGTCTCAGTCGGGAGTTACACGTCTCTAAGAAATGGTTGAGTTGTTCAATGAGGAAACCGTAACCAAATGTGCTGAAACTTTGAACACTATCAAAAGAACACTTAACAAAAATGTTAGTAACATTTAATTTGATTGTCAAGATCAAAATAGAGAGCAACACCCTAAGATTAACAATCTCCCCCTTTTTGATTTTGACAATCAAACTAGGCGAAAATATCAAATTGATAGTTCTATAATCAAATTGACACATTGAGTAATATATATTCAAAGCTTCATATCATTTGAAGATGTAAAACATATTAAATAGCAAAAGTCAAGATAATTGGGAAAGTTTAAATTTTAAATTTTTGCTTAGTTATTACTTCTCTCCTTTTGTTAATGACAAAAAGGATGAGATATTTAGAGGATATAAAGAAGATAAAGACCATTTTATTAATGAAGCAAATAAAGTACACAATCATGGATAGACAAAAAGAAAATGTAAGAGACAAATTTTAAGCTAATCATCTCCTTCGTTATCATTACCCTCCTCTTCATCTCCACCATCTTCTTCGTCCTCTTCAGCTTGCTCCCTCTCAAATGGTGGGGTTTGTTCAAAGCTATAAGTACATACATTCAAATTGAGTTGCCCTTGCATGCTTTGAATTTCAAGGTAGACATGCCGCATCATATCCTTCAAAGTGATGAAGGATTGCATTTGAAAGTCATAAAGACTTTGCAAAGTGAGTTGTTGTGGTTGAAGAGGTAGTGGTGGAGGTGGCATCTCTTGTGCACTTAGGCCTTCTCCTCCTATTGAAAGTCTTGCCCTTTTCCTTGTGGCTTTTTGGGCAACTTGTTCCCCAAAGGCATAGAAGAGGGAGACAACTTCCTTGAATGGTCTCCCAATTGCCTTGCAATTTAGGAGATATTAGATATCCAAGAAGCTTGCATATTGAGAGCGAAAGGATGTGAGAAGTGCACAATTTTCAGCTGTCATTTGTTGAAGATGCCTTGCAAGAAAGGTGATTTGGGCATGGAGTGAAATTGTGCCCTCGGTGGTGGAGGCCATGGAATGAAATTTATTAATAAGAAGATAGGTCGTGTCCGTAGGTCGATTGTGAACCATGGCATACAGGTAGAGAATGTCTTCATGGGTGACTTTCTCATTGCTTTCACTCCTTGCATTGATGGTCAAGGTGCTGATTCTATAGAGGATGAAGTGAGAGAGGGTCTTGATATGCTTGACATTTGATCTCTTGTCAAGCCTAGTTTCAAGAGAAATTTCTTTCCATACATCAAGAGGAGAGAGATGCATGGCTTGTGTGTTGATGAGGCCCTCCTTTTTTAACTTTAAGGCATCAGCAAGTTGATGCTTTGTCATCTCTTGTGGTTGGCCAAAGAGACGAAATTGGAGCCCATAGTAGCCAAGAGGGTGTTTGGCATCCTTGATGACTTGGAGAGTGGAAAGGAATTCGATGGTGAGTTCATCATGGCCATCTTCAAAAGGCATGACAAATGTGGTCCACCCCATCTTTTCAAGAGTGCCTAAAACTTCATCTTTGACATCCAACTTGTCAAGATCATCAACATTAAG
Source organism: Balakata baccata (assembly GCA_949630135.1). NCBI lineage: Eukaryota > Viridiplantae > Streptophyta > Magnoliopsida > Malpighiales > Euphorbiaceae > Balakata > Balakata baccata. Next base: position 9,157 of record CATIWF010196632.1, read on the forward strand.
AGTTCTATTTGAAATGAACTTTTTGGAGTTTATATTGGCATATCTTTTCTTTTCCTCCTTAGAGAAGGCATTGAAGATATCTTGAAAGGAGGACAATTGGGTGGAAGTAGCCACCCCTTTGCTTTGGAGGTGACAACTTTTGGTGCCATTTAGAGAGGGTGAGTGTGGAGAGAATTTGGAGATTTTTGTTGAAAAGTTGGAAGAGAGGAAGAGTATTGATGCAATTGTGAGGAGAAGAAGGAGAATAATGAGGTATTTATAGGGGTTGAAGGGGTATGCTACTGTTACCGTTTGAGGAGGTATATACCATTTGAAGGTATTAAATGATAGATGAATTTGATTAGTGGCAGTTACAAAAAGGCTGTCATCGAGTAAGTCCCGATTGGAAACCCTCTAACAGTCGAAAAAAAAATTAAATTTTGAACGAGTCCCGAGGGGGACAGGAGGCTTCCCGAGCATGTACGTTAGAAAAGGTGCAACGGTCAAATAAAATTTAAATGTCCCGATCGGGAAGTAGGGCTTCCCGAGGGAGAAAGTAGAAATTGCAACTGTCAAATTGATGACCAAAAAGTCGCGAGCAGGAGGCAAAATGTCTTAAGCAAGACATTACTCCCGAGCTGGAGTTATAGGGTATCCAAGAATTTTTAGGAGAAAAAGGAAGTTCACTATCCCTAAAGTTCAGAATTCACATCAAATAAGTAAAGAACATACATATACAATAAATTGTATGCAAAAACAAGGTTTAAAGTTTTCTTAAATCAAAGTGCTCCCATCAACCATACCAAGCTCTCTTTTTATAAAACAAAACCTTTCATCATTCAGGGGCTTGGTAAATATATCTGCGAGTTGGTTTTCAGTGTCAATAAAATCTAACACTACATCACTGTTTTGAATATTATCTCTTAAGAAATTATGTCTAAAGTCAATGTGCTTACTTTTAGAGTGTTGAATGGAATTTTTAGAGAGGTTTATGGCACTTATGTTATCACATTTAATTGGAATGTGGTCAATGTCATGACCATAATCCTTTAGTTGTTGCTTCATCCAAAGGACTTAAGTGCAACAACAACCAACTGCCACATATTCAGCTTCAAAGGTGGACAGGGCTACCGAAACTTATTTCTTGCAATACCAAGAAACCAAACACTCTCCAATAAAGTGGCACATTCCGAACGTGCTTTTTCTATCCAATAGACTACCGGTGTAGTCGGCATCTTAGAAACCAATAATATGAAATGAAGAAATTCTAGGATACCATAGTCCTAAGTGCATAGTGCCATGAAGATATTTTAAAATTCTTTTTACCGCATTCAAGTGTGATTCTTTAGGACATGATTGAAATCTTGCACACAAGCATACACTATACATAATGTCAGTTCTAGAGGCAGTTAAATAAAGAAGTGAACCGATCATACCTCTATAAAGCTTTTCATCAATAGCTTTACCCTTATCATCTTTATCCAATTTTGTTGATGTACTCATTGGAGTCTTGGCATTCTTACATTCATCCATCCATCCCAAATTTCTTGATTAATTCCTTTACGTACTTGGATTGGCTGATGAAGATGCCATCTTTGCCTTACTTGATTTGGAGTCCAAGGAAAAACTTGAGCTCTCCCATCATGCTTATTTCAAATTCCCTAGTCATACACTTAGCATATTCTTAGCAAAGATTCTCATTAGTAGATCCAAATATGATATCATCAATATAAATTTGAACAATGAGAGTGTCATGCTTATGTTTTTTGATAAAAAGAGTTGTATCAACGTGTCCTTTTGAAAATCTATTTTTTAATAGAAAAGCACTTATTCTTTCATACCATGCTCTAGGGGCTTGCTTTAATCCGTATAAAGCCTTAGTTAATTTATAGACATGATTTGGAAAAGCATGATTTTCAAAACTGGGAGGTTGTTCAACATATACTTCTTCTGATATAAACCCATTTGAAAAGGAACTTTTTACATCCATTTGAAAAAGCTTAAAGTTCATGTGGCATGCATATGCTAACAAAATATGTATGGCTTCTAATCTTGCTACAGGGGCAAATGTTTCATCATAATCAATGTTGTAACATCCTCGACTTTCCCACATGCATTATTACACACATTCCATTTGGACATATTCATTTTATATATGTCATTCATATGAAACACATGCATACATAGAGATTTTAGCTAGACGTGCTCACGAGGTAAACTTGCCACGAGCCGGTTTATCACAGTAGGAGCAAATTGTACGTGTCTAGCTATAATTTAAATAAGGAAACAAGATATTGAAAATGAAATTAAATAAAATGATTAAAATTGAAATAAATAAAATTTGGCATAGTAAAATTAATTAAAGTAGACAATTTGACTAGATAGTATTTTAGCACTAAGTAAATGTAAATATGTAGAGAAAATAATAATAATAATTAATTTAATTAATTAATTATTTAAATTATTTAAAAATAACAGAAAAAATAAAAAAAAAAAGAAGACAAAAGTGAGTCGGCAACTTTGGGGAAATAAGGTTGTTTTGGCCCTTTTGTAACCAACTGCTCATTCTTTTGTTCCTCTCCATTTTTCTTCCAAATTTCTTCCTTAAGCTCAACCATTACTGGTCACAAGTGAGTTATTTATCACTTCCTTTATTGATAATCATGATTTGAATGTTGTTGAATCATGGTTTCGGTAGTAAAGTGACTATATCACTTATAGAATTCTGTTTTGGCAATAGTCAGTTACTGCTCCATTTTCTTAAGAGATTGAGTTTTGAGAAACACAAACATCAAAGTTGTAGTTTTGTGTCTTAGGTTCATGGTATATAAATAGTTTTGCATGATTTGGTGCCTGTGGAAAGATATTGAACTGGTTCCATTGAGGAACCTAGCTGAATCATCTACTATTTTGATTATGTTTCTATATGATAGAGTCGATATTTAAGGCAACTCAAAACATAAAAGTTGTAGATATATGTATTTTCTAGTTGTATACCGAATTTCAGGACTAGATGATGGGTGGATGTTCAGTTATAGGCAAGTCAGTCATGCATGTTTCATATTTGAGTTGCTTGCTTGGTGTCCTAGACAAGTCCAATCAATTGTTTGCCAATTTTGAGCTCCTTATAGACATAATCTGTAAATGGTCAAAA
>CATIWF010196633.1:0-29635 GCA_949630135.1 Balakata baccata
GAAAAGGAGCAATGAAGCTAATCTCTTGCAAAATATTACTCAAGAGGTTTCTGATATTAATCTTGCTGCTGTTATATCAAAAGTGAACATGGTTGGGTCCAACCCAAAAGAATGGTGGATTAACACCGGTGCCAGAAGGCATATATGCTCTAATCTTGAGATGTTCTCTACCTTCAAGCCGAAAAGCGGGAAAAAAATTATTTATGGGCAATTCTGCCAGTTTTGAAGTTCTTGGTGAAGGACAAGTGGTGCTAAAGATGACTTCTAGTAAGAAGCTGATTCTAAACAATATTTTGTATGTGCTAGATATTCACAAGAATTTGGTGTCAGGTTCATTATTGAACAAGCATGGGTTCAAAATGGTTTTTGAATCAGACAAAGTTGTTTTGTCCAAGGGTGGAATGTATATGGGAAGAGGGTATGCTATTGATGGGCTTTTTAAGCTTAATGTAATTGTTATTAAATGTAATAACGAAAGTACCTCTTCTGCTTATTTGCTTGAGTCTTCCAGTTTATGGCAAGGTAGACTAGGACATGTTAATTATAATATCTTGAGAAAGTTAATTAACTTGAACCACATACCTAATTTCTACATTGATATAAAACATAAATGTAAAATTTGTGTTGAGGCAAAACTAACTATATCATCTTTTCAAAATATTGAAAAAGAAAGTGGACCACTTGATTTAATCCACAGTGATGTATGTGATTTAAAATTTGTTCAAACAAGAGGTGGAAACAAATATTTTATCACATTTGTGGATGATTGCATAAAATATTGTTATGTATATTTGCTTAAGAGCAAAGATGAGGCTGTAGAGAAATTTAAACTCGATAAAATTGAGGTTGAAAATCAACTTAATAGAAAAATCAAGGTTTTGAGAAATGACCATAGTGATAAATATATGATACCATTTGATGAATTCAGTGCACAACATGGAATTATACATGAGATCACAGCACTGTATTCACCGCAATCTAATAGTGTGGCTGAAAAAAATCGTACTTTGAAAGAAATGATGAATGCAATGCTGATAAGTTCTAGGTTACCACAGAATATGTGGGAGGAAGCCATATTGTCGGCTAATTACCTTTTAAATAAGGTGTCCTGTAGTAAGCAAGACAAAACTCCTTATGAATTATAGAAAAGGAGAAAACCATTTTATAAATACTTGCGAGTGTGGGGGTGTCTTGCTAAAGTGGCAGTTCCTATACTAAAGAAAGTGAAAATCGGGCCAAAATCAGTTGATTGCATTTTCATTAGTTATGTACATAATAGTAATGCTTATCGGTTTCTTGTGCATAAATCAAAAATTTCGGATGTTCATAAGAACATGATTATAGAATCGAGAAATGCGTCGTTCTTTGAACATATATTTCCTTGTAAGAGTTTGGAAGAAACAAATTCATCCAAGCGATCTCTTGAGGCTATTATTGAAAATAGTCAAGATCAAGTTCATGATTAAGAGCTTGGTTTAAAGAATGAGCCTATTGAGATAAAGCTCATGAGTAGTAAAAGAGCAAGGATAGAAAAGTCTTTCGGACCAGATTTTCTGACCTACTTACTAGAGGCAGAACCTCAAACTTATAATGAGGCTATAAACTCTTCAGAAGGTCTTTTATGGAAAGTGGCTATTAAGAGTGAGGTTGATTCCGTTTTGCAGAATCCTACTTGGGAATTAGTGGATTTACCTCCAGGATGTAAACCATTAGGATCCAAATGAATTTTCAAAAGGAAAATAAAGGTAGATGGTTCAATTGATAAGTATAAAGCTAGGCTTGTGATTCAAGGTTACAGACAAAAGGAAGGCCTAGATTAATTTGATACTTATTCTCCTATAACTAGGATCAATTCTATAAGAATGATTATAGTGATCGCTGCATTGCACAATCTTGAAATACATCAAATGGATGTAAAAACTGTTTTTCTAAATAGAAATTTAGATGAAAAGATCTACATGATACAACCTGAAGAGTTCATTGTCCCAGGACAAGAAAAGAAAGTATGTAGATTGGTTATATCACTATATGGTTTGAAGGAAGTGTCTAAGCAATGACATGAGAAATTTGATAGTGTTATGCTATCTAGTGGCTTCAAAATCAATGAGTGTGATAAATGTGTTTACGTCAAAAATACAAGTGACGGTTATGTCATATTATGTTTATATGTTGATGACATACTCATTGTTGGTAGTAATAACAAGATGGTCAAGTTTACCAAGGATATGTTAAATTCAAAGTTTGATATGAAAGATATGAGACTACCAGATGTGATTCTAGGAATTAAAATTACTAGAATATCAGATGGACTGACTTTAAGCCAAACTCATTATGTTGATAAAATACTTGGTAAATTCAATAAGGATGATACCAATATTGCTAGAACCCCATTGGACTTGAGCCTCCATCTATCAAAGAATATAGCAGAAAATGTGTCTCAAGTAGAATATGTTCGTGTGATTGGCAGTCTTATGTACTTAATAAATTAATTGTATAAGACCAGATATTGCTTATATAGTGAGTAAATTAAGTCGATATACGAGTAATCCAGGGTACTCGTATAGAAATTGTAAGAGTACTTAGGTACTTACGGTATACTCGTAATTATGGACTACATTATACCAGATATCCAGCTGTACTAGAAGGTTACAGTGATACTAATTAGATTTCTGATATAAAAGATTCAAAATCCACTAGTGGTTATGTATTTACACTAGCTGGTGCAACTGTGGCTTTGAAATCTTCTAAACAAACTGTTATAGCCAGATCTACGATGGAATTTGAGTTTATTGCATTAGACAAATGTGCGGAAGAAGCTGAATGGCTATGCTATTTCTTAGAAGATATTCCAAAATGGAAAAGTCCCGTGCCACCAATATGCATACATTGTGATAGTTAATCCGCAATTGGAAGGGCACAGAGTAACATATATAATGGTAAGTCTAGATATATTCGTCATAGACATAATAGCATTAGGCAACTGCTCTCAATAGGGGTTATCACTGTTGATTATGTAAAATCAAAGGATAACATTGCGAATCCGCTAACCAAAGGGTTAAATCGAGAGCAAGTTGATAAATCATCAAGAGGAATGAGACTTAAACCCGTAAGAGTATAATAAGTCAAGAAAAACCCAACCTAGTTGATTGGAGATCTCAAGATCTAAGTTCAATGGGACAACCTAATTGTAAAGACGTGGAAAGATCATTGTGGGGGATATACCAGTGAATAATGGAAATGAGATAAAACTATACTTTTAATGATACATTTGTGCAAAGTATCACCTATGTGGGAGTGAAGTGGGGCCGCTTTAAAAGAGAAGGTATTAAAATTCAATTATCTAAAAACTCTCGCAGTACCAGGTAGATGTTCAGGGTCAAAATGAACATAACAATAAGAACTGAATTTTATCAAGAAAGATTTATGTATAGAGTGTATCATATTTATTCGAGAAAACTGAACAGTTCAATGACATCATGTCAACTGTACAGTGGATAAATTAAATATACTTTTATATGGAAAGGTTCAAAGGGTAATACCTACCTATCCTTTGCAGGTTTCAATTGTCAAACTTTATCACATAGTAATGCTTTGTTCATCTTACTTTTTCACCCAATTTTATTCATGTAGAGGATTGTTGGAAAAAATTGTGATTATGAGCCATTTTGAGAGAATAATTCGGGTAGGTCTCACAACTCGGTTTTAGAAGAAAGACCCGAATATATATTTTTTGACATAAGAACTATGAATTAATATATTTATATGCTCAAAATGGAGAATGTGTGAATAGAAATTGAAGCTCAAAGTAAGTTTCTTATTAAGGAGATTAAAAGTTAAAAGTGAATATAGAAATTTGTCCCACATCACTAAAAAATGAAGTTGGACTTGTGTTTATATATTAAGATACATTCTTACATAGGTAATAAAAGTAGAATGGAAGGCTCTTTCTCGCGCGTTCAGGCACAGGGAAAGTACAAATCCATGGTCCGAGATAGGCCAATGGATGGGTGTGCAACCTGTGTACACGAATGTCGGCCCAAAATCTCATGGTCCTGAACAAACCCAATTTTTTTTTATTTCTGGAAAATTTGTCAACACTCCCGTGTTGATCCACACGAGCAGTAGTCTAGCATGCCTATGTGGATCCACACGGTCGTGTGGATTCTACACGGCCAGGCCATTGACACGCCCGTATCGTTGTGCTGCAATGTGTGCAAAGCAAATCCACACTCCTATGTAGATCCACATGCCCAGGCCACTGATACGCCCGTGTCATTATACTGCAGTGTGTGCAAAGCAAATCCACACTCATGTGTGGATTGTGTTCTAAAATGGTCTTTTGAGCTTCTTGTCCTTTGGAATTTAAATTTCTGATGTTCCAAAGATTAATTTCACCATTATTTGAGAGTTACAAAGACATTATTGGTAGCCTTTAAAGGAAATTAATCATAATTAATCTCATGTCTCCTCCATATAATATAAATAGATGATTTTGGCTTGAATTTTTTGTTACAAAGGCATTATTGACAGCCTTTAAAGAAAATTAATCACAATTAATCTTATGTCTCCTCCATCTAGTATAAATAGGTGATTTTGGCTTAAATTTTTGTAGAGTTTTTAAGAGTTTACTTTGATTCTTGTTGAAGAGTTTTTTTCTTTCTTTTTCTTCTTCTTCTCAAATAATAGATAGTGTAATAAGTTCATAGTTCGCTGTAAATAAGTGTTGTGTGTTCAACAATTACTTGAAATCTGTTGTATTTTGTGAGACAAACTCCGGTTATTTTAAACACCAGTATAGGAGGTAAATTTATTTTAAGAAAACTGTATAGAATACATGTCTCAAATCGTTTTCCATTTCTCTTGTTTTGAATATTAAACTAACAATTTCTACTTTTATAGTGTTTCTCCTAATATATATATATATATATATATATATATATATTATCAAATCATTTTTGTTAAATGAAGTGGGGAAAATTATGGGTATGTTAGTTTTCGACATAATGGGGAAAAAAGGTACGAGATTTGTTGTGTTGTTTTTTACTCTAAAAGAACAGCATATATATGTAACTTCTTGGGCATCAGCCGAGATGCTCGGCAATTGTTTTTTACCAAAATGGGAATTTACATTTACACTCGATCTGTCCTCTCCAATGGTGGATTCTTTGCAATCAAATCTGACTTTATACTACTCAAGGGTTGGTGGATTATAGCTAAGCTCGTAACACATATTTAGTTTGTTGGGAATAAATTTTGGGTTGGAACACATTAAATATATCATTTATGAGAGATGAAGAATTTTAAGTAGACTAAATTTTAGCAAAATTAGTTTTAAACTGTAAAATATATAAAAATATATATAATTTATACAAAAATAAAATATTATTATCTTTAACTGATTTAACCACTTTAGAGATTAAAGAATGATTTTTTTTAAAATATTATTTTGTAGCTTTTTTTATTTTTTCCACAATAAACTTAATGACTCAATATAAATTTTTATATTTTACATTTTTTTAATTTCTACAGTTTAGTAATTTAGATTAACGTCCCATTAAATTTTGAATGTTCTTTATATAGAGTTTAGAATCAAAATCTCTTATTAAAAATTAATTAATTCTTATCATTTCATCTTCTTTTTTTGAAATTTTATTTTATTTTTTATTTATATTTTAAAATATAAATGCATGATATTATAGATATTATTTTTATTAATGAAGAGAAGGGCAAAAATCAAAATGTCCCAAAATTGATAAAATTTTGTAAAAAGAGAGAGAATATGGGATAGGAGGAAAGAGAGAGAACATATTGTTGTAGAAAAAAGAGACCTGTGGAAATATAGTTGGATAAGGTGGGGTTACAGGTAAATTAGGTGGGAATGAGATCCAGTCCTTGTCCCCTTGTCCTTTTCTCTGAGATACGGGATTGCGATTTCCACACTAACGTTAAACTTGTAAATTAGTCCGAGACACACTTTCAATTTTAATTCAATAATATTAAGTTTTCAAAATTTTAAATCAATGTGATTAAGTTTTTTACTTATTAGGCCTTATATCAGAACTGTTGAGTTAACTTAATTTGATAAAGAGTAATTCGCTTCATAAAATATAATTTACAAGCTAATTTATATCGAATTGAAAGTTAAAATAACTTAATTGCATTAAGTCAAAATTAACGAGGCAGTTCGCTCTCTATAATATATTTCATATGCTAATTTACATTTTTAACTTGATTTAAATGGAAATTTTACAAAAATACAAAAAATTGGGTACTGTTTTTCATAATTACTGTCCCTCAATGTTTTTTTTAATTTTGTCGAAAATATTTTTCTAAAATTACAACAGTACCTAAATCTCAAATCACTAAAAAATATATCAATACAGTATATTTTTGGTATATCTTGGGTATATCTTAATTCAATTTTTACAACAAAAAACAACAAAAAAGAATAAGAATAATAAAATCATTAAAGAAAAAGAAGAACAAGAGCAGTAAAATTCAAAATCTCAAAACAAACAATTTGGTATACTTTGGGTATACTTTAAAAATATTTCTATATATCTTTGAAAATTTTATGGAAATATACATATATACCTTGGGAATATTTTCAATATACCTTAGGGATACTTCGGTATACCTTTAGAAATTTTATGAGAATATTTCCAGTATACCTTAGAGATAGTTCTATATATCTTTGGAAATTTTACGGAAATACTTCAGGTATACTTTGAAAATATCTTGGAGGCGAAAATATCTCCGGTATACCTCGGGTATACTTTAGAAATATTTTGGTATATATTTGGAAATTACATGGGAATACGCTGATATACCTTGAGAATATTTTTGGTATACTTTGATGATATCTTGTGATATAAAAAAAAATTAAATAAAATATCATCGTCTCCAACCTCGACTCGCACGCATGTATATCACTACTACCACCAACTTCATTTATTCACAGCTTCTTACGACCTAAATCACTAGTCTTTCATTCTTCTTTCAAATCACCACAAAAATGATGTCATCAATGTTGTACCGCAATTAAGAGAATATGCTAATGACCAGTTGTTGCTATGGTTGCAAATGCGGACAACCATCGCTGCGAAAGATATTAAGAAAAATTAGTATAGGGTTTGTTAATTGGCAAAGATGAAATAAATTTAAGTACAAATAAAAAAAAATACTAATGGTAAATATGAAAAAAAGACTTAAAATTTCATAATTATGTGAAATTTCATTTATTTAAATTACCATTTTTTTCTCATTTTTTAATAATTTTTTCTTAAAATAATATTTTTCACAATTTTTGACTCTTTTAAATTTTTATAAAAATTTTAACGAATTATTATGAGATAAATTAAAATAAAAGAATTTATTTAGAATATTAAATTTAATAATAAAAACTAAAGATCTGACAAATGTAAACTTATTCAACGCAAAATCCAAGCCGATCTTGGAAGAGCCGCTTGCCATCTCCAGCCATTAATATCATTTTAATGTGATTTTCATACCAAAATTGTGTGATTACAGTGCTACCATCTCCAACCTACGACACTAATTTTTACACTAAAAATAATTAATTACTCTCTTTTTCCTCAACGCTCTTCACTTCTCCCTCTGATCCCTTTCTTCTTTTCTTTGCGATGATCCCTTGTTTTCTTTCTCCTTCAAGAGATGACAATTGAACTCAGTATCTGTGGTGCCATGTTCTGAACATAACGAATTTTCTTATTATTTTTCACCCTACCTTGCTTCGATCTTATTCTGATCCCAATTTTTTTTGTGCTGGGGATGGGACAAGGAAAATGTATATGTACCCCGCTCCGATAAATTATTATATATATATATATATATATTAATTATTTATATTTTAATATAATCAGTAATTTTTAAAAATAATAAAATAAAAATATGATATTTATTTAAAATAAAAATATTTGTTATTTAAAAAATATATAATTAATTCATTGATTAAAATAATATATATTTTAATTTGAAAATAAAATAAAAAAATTTAATAAATTTAGAAATCGGGGATCCCAATCCCCATCAGGATCGGGAACAAAAACCTATAAAATTTTCCAGACAAGGATGTGATATATTTTCATGGTTAGGGACGGAAACGGGGAACTCTGCCCTGTTGCCATTCCTATTTCCTTCTATTCTCCTATATTCTTCTTAATATTAAGAGGTGCTTGAAATTACTGTTGAGTGTGGTAAAAACATATTTTAAATTTTTTTATTTAATTGATTGATTTTTTAATTTTTTGTAAACTGTGTTTTTCAAATATATTTTTAGAAAAAATATCTATTTATTTGTTTCTGTCTAAAAGTAGTTTTCAAAATTCAAAAAAATTAAAAATACATTTTTTTTTCAAAAGCGTTTTGTTTAAACTTAATGTTAAACACCCTCTAAGGCCATTTCCAACCTAAAACCATTACACTAAAATATTATAGTTATAGTAAATTTATTTCCAATCCATAACAATATTTTTTATACTAAGAAAATATTATATGTATATTCTTCTAACCCATTAGTCTAAAAAGTAAATTTTAAGTTTTTTCTCCTGTCCATTAATCTTAAAATGATAAGATTTAGGTTTTTAGGCCATCTATCTCCGTTTTTTTGTATATAATTTATATATTATTTTTGGGATAAAAAATGAATATATATATATTATTTTGAGGTCTTCTAAGACAAAGAAACCACTATCTCATTTTCCTCTTATTCTTCTTTTCACACACTGAAAAAAATTAAAATTAAAAAGCGAAGAAAACAGTAAAATGATGTGGTACTATACCACCACGGTTATGGCATTTCATTGTAGCTGACGATATTTTTGATGTGTAAAATTGCACCGGTTGGAGATGGTCTGCATAACAACATTTTTGTTTCTTCCTCAAATCCACGCTAAAAAAAGAGAGAATAGTAAATAGTATAGCTACATAATCATATAAAATAAAATATGATATTTTATCGTAGCCAACGCTATTTTAGCATGGATTGAAAATATACTATTTTTTTTTTTATGTATTTACACCAAAATGGTAGTCAATTTCCTTATTATTGCTTCCATAATTACTCATATGTCATAATCAAAATTAATTTTTAATTAACTTTTGTGGACTGTATTATTTATAATTATCAAAATTAGAAAACTAGTAAGTCAATTTCTATAGTATAATTAAAGATACCGGCATATATACATAATATTCAGTCTTTTATTATGTAAATTGTAAATTTTTTAGTAAATTTTTATTAGCTAGTTCAAATTGCTAAATTAAACAGTATCAAAATGATATTTGAGTAAAGTATTTTAATACTAAATAAATAAAAAAACCATTAAAGAAACTTAAATAGTTAATTTAAAGATATATGTTAATCATACTAACTTTAGTGCTCCAGATCTCAGCAGAACTTTAAATTTAAATAATTTTGGACGAGATCATTATTAAAAAATGTAAGCTTTTAGAAAATTATAGAGTTGCATTTTTGTAAAAAAGAATACATTTGAAGATATTTTTATAATATAACATACATAGGAAAAAAGCAGAAATTTTATTTGCCTCGTCTAATAAAAAATTAATGAAATTATTTATTAATTTTTTCGTTATTTCTATTTATTTTCTTTGGAAAAAATCATTATTTGTCTGGTTTAACATAATATACTAGTACCTTCTAAAAATTTGAAAAATATACGATTTATCTCGGCCTGTTGTTTGACATAATTTACTAATATTTGCATGAAGTTTGAAAATTATACTGTTTACTCGGTGAAATTTTAACATATTGCACTATTACTCACAACAAATTTAATTTACTAGACTAATACTTTCATGAGTAAAAAAAAATATTATTTTTTATTAGTGTATTATATTATTTTTCAAATATAAAAAAGATACTATGTCAAACTACATAATTTTAAAATATTCAATCATATTATTATTAATTATTCGGACCAAAATTTCCTCTAATTGGATATTTATTTTTACCCAGTAGTACAAGAACTGATAATTGATTAAGCTAAATTCTAAGCCTACGTTTCATATTTTGAATAAATGAATCATTTTCATTTGCAGTTCACTTCTATAGAATTCATTTTCTTACATGCATACACTTTTTATTATTTTTAAAAATTTAAATATCTTAAAAAGATAAATATATCAACTTTACACTAAAATTTTTGGGTTTTCATAAAAAAGTTATGACTTTGTAAAATTTAGCTAAGATATTATAAATTAAAATTTTAATGTTTTAAATATACAAATTCGTATTTTTATTATATGCGTAGTATTTAATGAGAATTTTGTGTTTTGCCGGCTGTTGTTATTATTTAATTCTCATTGCTAAATATTGTAGTACAAGTATGAACAGACTCCATAAATTAGAGACGAGTTTTCATCATTTAGCGACAGAAATTTGGTCGCTAAAGGTCTGCTTTTTCATTCCCATAGAAAAAGTTAAAACTCAAATTCATATATTTAAAAAAATTAATTCAGAATATATTAACTATATTCTGTAAAATTCAGGATTTTCTTATAAAAAATATATTTTTAAAAAAAAATCACAAATACATTTTATGAATTATGCAGAAAATAGAAAAAACCATGGGCGTACTGTACATGAATGTGAAATGCAGGGAATAAATATAAATAAATAAAATATAAAAAGAGCAGAAAAAACTAGGGAGAAGAAAATGGATGGTGAGAGATGGATAATAATAAAATAATGGAAGCCAGAGAAGAGAGAAAGAGAGGAACAGAGTTTGGTGTTAGTACAGAAAGAGAGAGTCTTTAGTTTAATGGATATTGTGTGAGAGAGGGGACACCCACCGTATCCGCAAAAATCCTAAAAATTCGTTTCAGTTTGCTTTAAAAAGCAAGCGACAGAAAAAAGTGTTTATATTTATTTATGTTTAATAATCAATATCACACACAGACAAACAAAATGAAAATTACAGAAAAAAAGAAAACCCATTTTTACTTATGCAAACCAAAAATTAAAGGCTCAAACTTTTCTTTCTAAGCTGCTTTTATTCCAAAGAATTCTCCACCTTTCTACTGGTCGCCATTATTCCTTCTTTCAACAACCAACCCTTTTCTTCTTTCTCTCTCTAAAAGTTACTGACTTGGCTTTTACCTGCCTATGCTTCGCTGTGAGTCCTTCTTGAGTCGATCTGTGTTGTGTTGTTAAGAGTTCTTGATCAGTATTATTATATTTGAAGTACTAATATTAAACAAGAGAAGTGAACGTGCTCTTTCTTTCTGTGTTTCTTGTTTATTTATTTGGTGTTGTTTTTTTGTCCTGTTGCTCGCTCTTTCTAAACAGAATTAAGAAATTTTCACGCTTCGAGGTGAAAATGATTAGTATTTATTGCTGTTTTAATTTTCTTTTTATAGGAAATAATTCTTGTTGAGAGAAAGAGAGACTGCTAGTCTTTGGAATTTGGGCTGTTTTCCATCTTTTGAGAGCCATGCGTGTCTTTAACAATTGAGTAAATTAAAATTTCTTTTTTTCTTTTTTTTTTTACCCCTTTTTGTTCTTTCAATTTTCAGTCTTTCCCTTTCAATTCTTCAATGTTTTGTAGAGAGGGAGATGATGGATTTGTTTATTTGTTCAATTTCTGAGCTTTATGTCTTTTTTTATTTTATTTTGCTTTGAATCACGCAAAACATGCTGTAGATGATAATTTAATCCTAGTCTTCTAGTTAAGCATAGCAGTACCCTTTTCTTTCTATCTCAGAAAAAGGGTTTCTGCAAAATCTGCCAGTCTTTTAATAGATGTTCCCTTATATATCTGCTAGACACATGTCTATGGCTGCATGTGTTGTTCTTGGAGCCTTTCTTGCTCAGATATGAACTGGGTAACACAGAAACTACAACAAGAAGAAAAAAGGCAAGAACTTGGAGAAGAAACAGAAATATTCTAGTTCTTGTTTTGTTGTTTTCCATGGCTGTGAAGCTTCATCAGATCCACGGCTACCACTACAACCTGCACCATCATCACTCAGTGGCTGTGAAGGTGAGTGAGCACCAGATGGGGACAAAAAGAGGGTACACATTTATACAAGCCCATAGAGCTTGGCTTCCCAAGTTCTTGTTGCTTTGGGTCATTCTTGTGGCATTTATTAGTCAGATTATATTCAATGGCATGGATGCTGATAATAAAATTAGAAGAAGGGAAGTTTTGGTTAGCATGTGTGATCAAAGGGCAAGAATGTTACAAGATCAATTCATTGTTAGTGTTAATCATGTCCATGCCCTTGCCATTCTTGTCTCCACTTTCCACTACAACAAGAACCCATCTGCGATTGACCAGGTTTCTGCTCCTTTCCTCTTATTTTTTTAAAACTTGATTTTGTTGGTTTTGAATTTGTTGAGGCTGTGTTCGGTTTCTGAGAAAATTGAAGGAAAATGAATTTGAAACTTTTGGGGTTTGACTTGGTCAAATACTTGGACATGGCCAGTTCAGTTGTTTTCTATGAGAATTTCATGTTTTTCTTAATTGTGTTTGTTGCAAAAATATGCAGGAAACATTTGCTGAATACACTGCTAGAACATCATTTGAGCGGCCATTGATGAGTGGGGTAGCATATGCGCAGAGAGTTATTGATTCAGAGAGGAAGGAGTTTGAGAGGCAGCATGGATGGACAATAAAGACAATGAAAAGGGAGCCTTCACCTGTTCGAGATGAGTATGCACCAGTGATATTTTCTCAAGAAACTGTATCCTACATTGAATCTCTCGACATGATGTCAGGGGAGGTAAATTAAAAATTAACGCCCATCTGTGACTTCAGTCTGGTTTCTTTTTGT
Organism: Balakata baccata; assembly: GCA_949630135.1. Taxonomy (NCBI): domain Eukaryota; kingdom Viridiplantae; phylum Streptophyta; class Magnoliopsida; order Malpighiales; family Euphorbiaceae; genus Balakata; species Balakata baccata. The sequence continues at coordinate 12,817 of CATIWF010196633.1, forward strand.
CTTGTTTAGATTATTTTTGAGTTTCTGATGTTATTACATAATCTGCTGTTGAATTGGGATTGAAACCAGTAATATCACCTCTGCATGTAGGAGGATAGAGAGAACATACTAAAGGCAAGAGCTACAGGGAAAGCTGTTCTGACAAGCCCCTTCAGGCTGCTAGGTTCTCATCATCTTGGTGTGGTCTTGACTTTTCCTGTTTACAAGTCGAAGCTTCCTCCTAGCCCCACAGTGGCCCAGCGTATCGAAGCAAGTGCCGGGTAAACAAAAAAAAAATCACATTTTTTCACTGTTGTAATTTTATTTTATTTGTTGGTTGATTTTAGCTGTTTAAAAGTGGTTAAATTTATCTGTTGGAACATAGCAGAATATGATATTTGTAGTTATTTGCTTGAGTTGTTGTTACTCTATCTTTTGAATACTGGCAGCGAATGTCTTGAGCAAGAAGAAATCAATGCAAGCTGTTTCCAAGGACCAAGGCACTTGTTCATCATATTTATGATGATTGAGCTGTTTATTAGCACTATTGAAAAACACGGTGCAATGACATTCCTCTGTTGTCTTATATGATCATAGCTTGCATATATGCAGAGCTAAATTTATTTTACCCTGCCTTATTTGTCTGGCAATATCACATTCTTTCTTCAAATATCGTTTGATATAATAAAATGGAGAGAGAGCTTTTCATTTATTGATGTGGAAGTTCTTGATGAATTAATGTTTAATCTAGATTTCAATTGGAACAGATACCTTGGTGGAGCCTTTGATGTTGAGTCCCTTGTGGAGAATTTACTTGGACAACTTGCTGGCAATCAGGCAATTTTGGTGAATGTATATGATGTGACTAATTCCTCCGATCCCTTAATCATGTATGGTCACCAAAATCAAGAAGGTGACATGTCTCTTGTGCATGAAAGCAAGCTCGATTTTGGAGACCCGATCAGAAAGCATCAAATGATATGTAGGTTAGTGCATCCAACAATTGATGAAAACTTATAGTTAGGCTTTCAGCATGCAGATACTTATTATATCTGGATTTCGAGCAGGTACCATGAGCAGGCACCAACCTCATGGACAGCGCTCACTACTGCATTCTTATTCTTTGTGATTGGTTTGCTAGTCGGTTATATCTTATATGGTGCAGCAATCCATATTGTGAAAGTTGAGGATGATTTTCATGAAATGCAAGAATTAAAAGTCCGAGCAGAGGCTGCTGATGTTGCCAAATCTCAGGTATTTTTTAAACATGTCTGTTAAAGAAAATTCATTCCTCACCGTTAAATTGTAACATCTTTTGACCTGATTAGATTTATGTTCTTGATGCCAGTTTCTAGCTACTGTGTCTCATGAAATCAGGACACCTATGAATGGGATCCTTGGTAAGTATAGGCTGTTTTTTTTCTTTCAGACTTTTAAGCGTGTACAAGATGCCTTTGCCTTCATAATCATCTATGCCATCTTAACATGAGTGCAGGAATGCTGGCTTTGCTGTTAGATACAGATTTAAGTTCAACACAAAGGGATTATGCTCAAACCGCTCAAGTCTGCGGAAAAGCACTGATAGCATTGATAAATGAGGTGCTTGACCGGGCAAAAATTGAAGCTGGAAAGTTAGAGCTTGAAGCTGTCCCATTTGACCTTCGCACCATAGTAGATGATGTCCTTTCTTTATTTTCTGAGAAATCCAGAAACAAAGGAATTGAGGTAAGTCCTGTAAAACCACTCTACAGGAACGCCTGTTTTTTTTTTTTTTTTGGCGGAAGTGCTTGCCCTTCAAAATGCATTGAATTTCGTTCAAATTTCTGCGTGAAGCACTTGAATTTAGAAAATTTCAAGCTTGTCTTTTTTAAACTGACATCTTGTGCCTTTTTTTTTTCTCTCTCTCTCTCCGGGACATGACATCAATGGATACGGCACTCATAATGAATTGTCTCATTGAACTATCTCAAACAAATATGTTCCATCGATTTTTGAAGTACAGCTGGCTGTGTTTGTTTCTGACAAAGTTCCAGAAATTGTTCGGGGGGATCCTGGGAGATTCAGACAGATCATCACAAATCTTGTGGGAAACTCTGTTAAGGTCAGTGAGTTGCACAAACAGACATGCTTCATTATCATTTTAGGCTTCTGGAAATTTATTTTTTGTGTTGTTGAATTGCTTTATTATCATACAAAAATATACTATATCAGCAATGTTGTCTTTGGAATTATACTTTTTTGTATAGCTGATTTATGTAATCGGTTGGTTGGCAGTTCACTGAACGAGGTCATATATTTGTCAAAGTTCATCTAGATGAAAATGCAAAGGCAACAACAAATGGAAAAGCTGATAGTTTTTTGAATGGAGGATGCAATGGAAGTGCAATTATAACTGGTTCTCATAAGTTCAAAACCTTAAGTGGTTGTGAAGCTGCTGATGATCGGAACAGTTGGGAAGCCTTTAAGCATTTAGTTGCTGATGAAGAATTTCAATCTGATGCATCATTAAATGTTCTGACCACTAATGAAGCTTCTGAGAGTGTTACATTGCTGGTATCTGTGGAGGATACAGGAATTGGAATCCCCTTGCATGCCCAGGATCGTGTTTTCATGCCCTTCATGCAGGCAGACAGTTCAACCTCTAGAAACTATGGAGGAACTGGCATTGGCTTGAGTATCACTAAGTGTCTGGTTGAGCTTATGGGTGGTCGTATAACCTTTGTTAGCCGGCCTCAGATAGGAAGCACATTTTCACTCACTGCTGTTTTCGGGAGATGCAAAAAAAATGCATTTAACAAGATGGAAAAGCGTAATTCTGAAGATCTTCCTTCTAGCTTTAGAGGATTGAAAGCAATAGTAGTTGATGGAAAACCAGTTAGAGCTGCTGTAACCAGGTACCATTTGAAAAGGCTTGGTATCCTTGCTGAAGTTGCGAGTAGTCTCAAGTCAGCTGCTGGTGCATGTATGAAAACTGGTTTGTTGACATCTGGGTAAGTTCCTATTGATAGCTTCTCTAGAATAGGATCCCAATAACTTCTTTGAATTGAATGCCTATGATACAACTCCTATGTATCATTTTGTTTAACAATATGAAATTGCATGATACAGTGGCAGCATTATCCAACCAGATATAGTTCTAGTTGAGAAGGACTACTGGATTTCTGCAGAGGATGCTGGTTTGAGCGAATGGCCAATGGAGCAGAAACAGAATGGACATGCGTTTAAGTTGCCCAAGATGATACTTCTTGCCACCAATATTAGTGCTGATGAATTTAATAAAGCCAAGGCAGCAGGTTTCGCAGATACTGTGATCATGAAACCTTTGAGGGCGAGCATGGTGGCTGCATGTCTTCAACAGGTGCTCGGAATAGGGAAGAAGAGACCACAAGGAAAAGATGTGCCTAATGGATCTTCTTTTCTTCGGAGTCTACTCTTTGGCAAGAAAATTCTGGTAGTTGATGACAATATGGTAAACCGCAGAGTTGCTGCAGGTGCACTGAAGAAGTTTGGTGCTAATGTAGAGTGCGCTGACAGTGGCAAAGCAGCATTAAAATTGCTTCAAGTGCCACACAATATTGATGCATGCTTTATGGATATTCAGATGCCAGAGATGGATGGGTAAGTTTTCAAGATCTCGCAAGTGCTATATTTCCTGAAGTTTGGTGCTAATGTAGAGTGTGCTGACAGTGGCAAAGCAACATTAAAATTGCTTCAACTGCCACACAATTTTGATGCATGCTTTATGTCATGGTTTTGCTTAAATTCTTCTTCCAGATTTGAGGCAACCCGTCGCATCCGGCAGATGGAGTGCCAAGCAAATGAGCAGATAAATGGTCAATCAATGGCAGAAGAAACTGCTACAGAAGGTGAGTGGCATGTCCCGATATTAGCCATGACTGCTGATGTGATACACGCCACATATGACGAGTGCCTGAAATTCGGGATGGATGGATATGTATCAAAGCCATTTGAGGAAGAAAATCTCTATCAAGCAGTTGCCAAATTCTTCAAAGCCAAGCCCATAACAGACACATAACCTCATCTCCTTGCCTCCTGCAAACCAGGCAAAATCTAAATTTGTAGAATTAATTTATTGGGTTGAGCAGTACCAGCAATTTTCAACAAGCTGCTGGTTCACAAGTGGGTGATGGATGATGGGTTACTTGGATTTTGATGATTCTTGATCAATGGTGATTGCAGGAATTGGGCAATTATTACTAACCAACTTCATATTAACTTGACTGGAATCAGAGTATATGTATACTACTAAAAGGAGCCGCCATCCCCACTTGTGTGTATAGATCCTACATGAGGGTGGGAGGGAGCAAAGATGTAAATCTCATAATTGTGTTTTTATTTTATTTTTTTCTGTTCTTTACTTTATTGATGAAGCGTTTCCACATCTTGATCTGTATTGTTGTCTGTTCTAAAAGACTTTGAATCAGCGAACATTTCAATGCTGAAATTAGGGTTGCAATCGAATGTAATCAAATCAAGCTAACTCGAATATTGATGCGAGTTTGGTTTACTTAAATCTGTCACAGGCTTAGATCTCAATTTGAGTTTATAGTTGAGTTCGAACTTGAATTATTTCAAAATAATTAAAGTTTGCAAGTGTCTAGAATTCTGTTTGTGAATTGTTAATTTATGATGACTAACCGGTTCGTTCGAGTTCAGAGTTTAGTTTAATAATTGATAGTTCTGCTCGTTAGTTAATAAAGACAGTTTGAGTTAGAGCTTGGATTTGATAATAAAGTATAATATATTCATGAATTCTTAACGAACATGCATGTTTGAAAGCGAACGAATTGAAAAATATTAAATTTGAATTTGAACTTGGAAAGGTTTTCAAAAGTTCGAATTTGGTTTGCTAAAATTAATAAATGATTTCGAACGAATTTTTTTGGAATCAAAACTTGAATAGCTTACGAGTGACTTAATTCACTTACTACCATAACTGAAATGTAACCAGTCACTAATGAAATGCATATACACACATTATCCATTGGTTTCTGCAGCGAAACGTTCATAAATTTTTTGAGAGTATCACCCATATAGTCATTATATTATCTATTGGTCTCTACTCGAAAAACCTTAAAGAAACAAGATTTGAAAGGGACGAAACTTAAATTTCAACGTTTAGAGATGCAAACTAGTCTGTCAAGCTATGAATTATTTGATTTACTTGCGTCGGAGTGCAAGTATCAAGATTTTTCAACTCATTAGTATTTCTTTTTCTGATCGAGAACACCTGTATTTAGTTCAAGAAATCATTTTAGCCGTTGTTTTTGGTCATTTAATACTTATATTATTAGGTATTTTCATTTGCAATCTCTTTGGTTTTTATGTTGGAATTTTGTTTAAAATTTGTCCAAAGTTAGCTCTTTACTTCAGTTCATGTTGGGCCAGGCGGGCAGTGATTCTGTTTCGTGTTTCTTTAAGGGGAAATGACACCAGATCCCCTTTTTTTTTTGAGAATTTTTTCCTAAATTTCTTTTTATAAAAATTCCTCCCGTGTTTTGTATTTTTACTATTCTCACTTTAATTTGCCCCTAATTCAAGCCTTCTTCCTATCTCTTTGGCAATAAATCATTTTCACACTAACACCAAGATCTAGAGCTCTTCTAATGGTTTCAACATTGTCATGGAGTGGCGGATCAAATAGAGGGAGAAGACTAACAAATTGTCATTCTTTCTGTACTTGATAAGATCAACTTAATTTACGACTTAACGATGCCAATAGAGGCTGGATGGACTGTTCATATCCCTCATTTTATTCGTATTTTTCTTCAAATAGATATATTCCGTTTCTTCAATTAATTTCATTTTGGCTTGAAATGAAATGTTTAACCGAGAACAAACTAAAAGTAGATGGAGGATCGTCTTCGGGTTTTATAAAAATGAACAAGCTTTCTCTACAATCTTTCCCTCTCATCTTTGAAATTTGCAAGAATTGATCACATCTAGAGTTTGGGGAAGGAGGAATTAAAGGGCCGAAAAATTGAAAAAGCAAGAATCGGGTGTGAGAAGGATGGAGACAATTCAAGGAAGAAGATGATAAATGAAATTTTATCTTTGTTTCTTTTGAAGAAAAGAAAGGAATGCCCCATTCTTCTTTTTATATCATAATAAAGAATAAATTAGTATGCAGTGTCCAAAATGATAAGCATGCAAGAAATGATTTAGTTTTTGATACAATAATAGAGAATGAATTAGCATGCATTGTGTCCAAGAAATGGTTATAGTGTATGAATTTTAGTTTTAACTTCAATTAATCATAGTCAAAATTTTCAATAACTTTATTTTCTACCCACTAAAACACACCCTGAACTTTATTTTTATCTAATTTTATATAACAAATGAAAGAATCTTGATAAATACACGGATAATCATGTCTTAATATATTTACATTATGTCTTGGTGCTCTCGGTTTTGGGATTCACGCTTCAGAGCAAAAATGACATTAGATAGAGTGAATTTGGAGATTTTGAGAATGTCGGGTGATGAATTTCTGAATAGGGATCAGAGAAATAAGAGAATACTTAGACAAATTTTAATTTCTTCAATTTCAACTCTTAAACAAATTAATTTCTTACATTAAATACGCCAATATTCACAATATAATTTATTCTATGTATCGATGCTCTTGGCTTCACAATTTTCTCAGTTTCATCATCTATTATAATTAATTAGTGACAAATGTTACCATGTATTGTGTTATGCTAAATTATAATTTATGAGTGACAAATGTCACTGCATGTAAATGTTTTAAGCTGAGTAAAATTGGTTTTATCACTGTGCATTTAATGCTTATACTAATTAAAATTAGTTTAAAATAATTTACCATGATTTAAGCCAAATTAAATAGTGTCTCTCAATAATAAATTTTATAGATATTAAATTTTCATATAATGTGGTCTCTATTTACTTTTTTATACTTTGATTAAAAATTAATTAACATACAATGGTGACACATGTCACACATGCAACATAAATTAATAGTAATAAGAATGACATATAACTCAATTATATTATGTTATATTACATATATAATACAAGTTTTTTCTGATTAGTAAATCTGATATTTTTTTGATACAATTTATGCAATTAAACATAATTACTATAATTGGCTTGAGCTGTTTTTTATGTATGCTATGTGATCCCTATATATGGGTTATGTCTATACACATATAATATACATATAATCAAGTTACAATAAATACTGTAGTTTAAATTTATCTATGCATAAAACATTATATGTTAGCTATATGTAGGTTATATGTATAGTGAGTGAATGAATTGTTTTCGATCAACCTTTAAATTGTGGTTCCTAAAACTCAAACTGTCCAGTCAAAATTTTTTCAACCAACTGAGTCAATTTTTGATGTTAGATTTGAGAAAAGAAGTTAGAAAACAGGAGAATTAAAGAGGGTATCCCTAATGCACGATTTTATGTTTTCTGATAAGCCCCTAAAAAGTGGTTTTCGTAGCTTCAATTATCCAATATAAAATTTTTCGACCTTTTGAGTCCATTTCCGATATTAGATTTGAGAAATGAATGTAAGAAATAGGAGAACTGGAGATGACATCCATGATGTGCAATTTTTCGTTTCTCAATCAACCTTCAAGCAGTGGTTGAAGCTTAAACTATCAATTCTAAGATTTTTTTGACCATATGAGTCAATTTTCAATATTAAAATTACAAAAGGAAGCTGTAAACAGGAGAACCGGAGATGGCATATCTTACGCGCAATTTTTCCCTCATTGATCTTACAAATCTAGTATGATTTTAAAAAAACTAATATCAACAGAGTGATAAGAAGATGAAAAATTAGTCGTGGTTCGAATTTTATAATTATTAGAGTTTGTTTGGGGAATGAGTTGGTAATAATATAAGGAAATGAGAGTTCGTTTGGATAGTGGAATGAGTTGTCATAATATAGGGAAATGAGAAAAAAACAGAAGAAAGAAAAAGAAAAAGAAGATAGGAGTATTAGTGGAAAAAATTATTAGCCGTCATGAAAATGAAACTGATGTGAGTTAAGTTTTAAATTTCCTTCTAAAAAGGTAAGTTTGTGTCCTAATTCCCTTTCTTTAATTATTGTGTTACTATTTTTGGGTAAAGAGAGTTTAACGATTAGAAATGTCAAATCTCAAGGCTCACATGGCCAGCTTCCATATGAATGAGTTGTTATATTATGTACACGAATGTACAGTACCATGTGCTTTAAAAACTCATTTACACGTTTAGAATCAATGTTAATTTTTATTTTTATAAATTCATTATTTAATAATTGTAGATATATTATTTTATAATTATAAATTTATTATTTATTTTTATGAATTTTTTGTATGTATTGTTATTTGTTTATTAGATTCAGATTCATTATTTAAATAACTGTACGTACATTATTTTATAATTGTATATTCATTATTTATTTCATGAATTTTTTTTATCTTTTTTCGTGTGTTTGTTTATTTGCTTATTAGGTTCCAATTTATCATTTAATAATTGTATATACATTATACTATAATTGTAGATTCATTATTTATTTTTATGAATTTCTTTCATTTTTTCATATATGTTTAATTATTTGCTTAACATGTTCATATTCATTATTTAATGATTGTACTGTATATACATTATTTTATAACAGTAGATTCATTATATATTTTCATGAATTTCTTTCATCTTTTCATCTATTATTACATGAATTTTCACAAATTAAACTCTCATAAATCGCATTCTGCAATTTCTAAAGATTTTGTTTCATGTGTTATTCTATTCTCATTGATGTTCTTTTTCTTCTTATTTTCATTTTTTTTTTTTGTTATTTGATTTCTCAATTTGTTTATATTTGTTCGATTTGCATAAAAGAAACAGCAAAGAGAAAACAAATAAAATTGCAGCTAAGAAAAAATAAATCTCAGCTAAAGAGGAAACATATAAAATCAACTCATGAGCATGAGAAACAATTGGAGAAAATTACTTATTCTTGAATTTTAATTTAATACACTAGTAATTTTTTAATTTTTAAAAATTATACTATTTTCTTTTTATATTTTATTTCTGTTAAATTATCTAATTATTCTCTTAAATTTTAAGATATTTACTGTTAGTAAGAAAAAATATTCACTTTTGCTCATATGAGTACTATTATAATAAGTCAAATCTCACGAGAGTACTAGTATAATCAATAAATCAAACCTAGATAATACTAATATAATAAGTCAAATTTCAAAAGTAAATAATAATTTTTTATTGTTATTTTACCACAATCTAACGAAATGATATATTAATATAATATAATAAAATAAATAGTATATTTTGTAAACCTTGAAAAGATATAATGTATTATATCAAGCCTAGTACAATAAATAGTAATTTTTCTAAATGATAAACATCCTACTCATGACAATATATATATATATATTTCTATTCTCGAAAGCATGATTATTAATATGAACAATTGGCCATTTAAATGGTACGTTTTAAGTTGAAAAATATATATAAATCACGATTATTTATTATTAGTTATTTGAGTACTAATTAATTTAATAATTTTTTATTTTTATTTTACATATAAATGCAGAAAATTAGGTTCCTAAATTTTTATTTAGTTATTCTGAATAATTTGATTCGACGATATCTTTTAGATGATTAAATTCAGTTTAATTTGGACAATTTATTCATTATTTGACTTAAAATTTTAATTTTGAATGTAATTTTTAAATTTAATTTTAAGTCCAAGCTGGTCGAATTCTATTCTATTATTTTATGGAAATGACATACATATCGGACACCCAAAAACTTTCAAATGAATATTTGCCAGCTAATTTGATCAAACTCCAAATTAATATTATTGACAATTATGTTTCTGAATTCTGATCTTAATAGTAACATTTGGCAACAAAAGTATAGAAACTTTTTTTTTTAAAAAAAAAATTATAGAAAATGACATTAGAAAATTAATGATTGTCCAATTGTAGAATAAATAATATCTTCAATTTCCATAAATGAGTCACGAGACGACTAAGCTTTTTGCTCATATTATTATAATTTCAAAATTATTAACATATACACATAATGCAACAAGCATATGTGCCAATTAAAAAAAATTAATTGAAGTGTTAAAAAAAATTGTAGCCTTTTTTTTTAATCATATTCAACTAACTGAAAATATTTGTTTTTGTCATTTAGTATTTTTGGTCCACCTTAATACATGTCTAATTTGTGAACCGAACATATGACTATTTGTTGTTGATATGATACAATTGATTAAGTTAAACATTTTTTCTTGTCATGTCAGTATTAGAGAGCTCTATACACGTTTTACGAATTGGACAGAAAGGCAATATAGACAAAAAAAAATTAAGTGGCTAAATAGACCAAAAATTGCTGCAGGAGACTAAATGATGAAAACGAACATCTTCAGAGTAAGGCTTAAGCTTTTTTTTCCTCATGTTCTTTTTTCTAGTTATTTATTTTCATTAAGTAAAGAAAAATGTTTTTTTTTTTGTTATTTTTTGTCTGAAATTACTTATCTATACCTCTTTTTATTAATTTAATTCTAAATAAGTGGTTATTTTATATAAATCGAGGACTTTAGTTCATTTTATTTTTTATAATTTCATTGTTTTGTTATTTGTTTTCTATCATATTGTTTTAGTGTTTTATTTTTGTATGGGCAATTAAGATAAATAAAGCATATTCAATCCAACATAGATAATAAATAATATTATGATTATCAATATGTTGCAAAATTGGAGTTATATATATTATAGTCACTATAATATTATCAAATTTGTAAATATTAAATTTGTAGGTGTTATTTTACTGTTTCATTATCTATAGTTTTTAACATATATACATATATATATATATATTTCTATTGATATACTATTAGTTTAAAATTATTTATCTTTTAAAAAAATAATTGATATTTTCATTTATAAAAATTGAATGCTATTTTAAATTCGAATTTTTTTATCAGCACGCACTAATATTGGTAATAAATTAACACTCTTACTATAAGTACAAGAAAATATAAGCTCATGAATTAGAGAATATTTTAAATTCAAGTATTTCTATTATCATTGTTTAATATTGATAAAAATTTAATATTTTTATTGTAATTATAAATAAAATGTTTGTTGCTTATGACCTATTCAGCTTCCTAATTAACCAAAAAATAAACAAGCATAAGTGGTAATAAATAATTAAGAAATTGAAGAAAATCACAAGCAAAGCAAACACATTCACAGTTGTATCCAATATGCGTGTGGGTACAGGCAGGTTATTAGGTGTATAGACTGTTTCTCAAGTCCTTTTTTTTTTTCTAAAAAAAAAATCGCTAAAATTATTTTAATTTATTTATTAAATTTTGATTTTTTGATCTTTCGAAAAATTCCGCTACCATCTTTTTAAAAAAAAATAATTTATAAAATCAACTTCGAAAATTATAACATCTTCTATTTTCTTATACGTAATTAAAAGTTAAAAAATCTGTAATATTTTGAATTAAAATGTTGTTATAATCTAAAATAAAATTTATACACTTTAAAAATAGAACTTTCTTATAAATTTTAGAAGGAAAATTTATTCACACAATTTTACAAGAATAATTGTAAATTAAGACAAAGAATGTAATATATTGGCGTGCATATATCATAATATATTTATCTAATAATTAATATATGCATATAATAAACGCTCAAATCGGATTCTAAAAAATAAAAAAATTGAAAATTAATATTCTAAACTTTGCGTATTGATGGAGTTATTTTTCTTTATTTTAAGACAATTATTATGTATGGATGTGTGGGACCCGTACCAACTTATTCTCTCGTGTTGTAATAAAGGTAATAAACAAAATCCAACAAACGCAAATAGAAACACCAAAATACCTTCTCTCTCCTCTCTCTAGAATCCAGTGTCTGTGCGCGTAAAGTTCACCTTTTTCAAAAAAAATAATTAAATAAATAGTTTTACACTGTCTCTGTTTCTCTTTCATTGCCCTTTGTCTCCGCCGCTTAGCTCTGCCTATCCGCGCTTTCCCTTCCCTCCATCCATTGGAGAAAAAGAAATGCACTGATTTTTGTTTCTCTCAGTTATAACTCTCTCTTCATCCCAACATAAACCCTACAAAACCCTCATTTCTTTCTCGCCTTTGATTTTCTTCCATCACTCTCTCTTCTACAGTAACTAGTCTTACTGCTGCCCTGAATTTTAAAAGTTTTCCCTGAATTTCTATTTGATTTTCTTGATAATCTTCCAGAAAACCATGAAATGCCATCTGGGTTCTTCTCTTTTTCCTCTTATCTTTCTCTGTTTTCTCTGTTCTACCAACGGTCAGCTAAACGGTGACGCGGCCGTGATGCTTAAACTCAGGGAAAGCCTAGGGAGTCCGGAGAATTTAGGATGGTCTGGTTCTGACCCATGTCAGTGGAAACATGTTTCGTGCGACAACAGCAAAACCCGTGTGCTTGCTATTCAAATCGGCCGTCAGAACCTAGAGGGCACTCTTCCTTTGGACCTCAAAAATCTGACTGCTTTGACACGGTTCGAGGTAATGTTCAACAATTTAACGGGTCCAGCGCCGAGTCTGTCTGGGTTACGCACTCTACAGGAGGTGCTTTTACATAATAACAGCTTCACTTCGTTTCCGTTGGATTTCTTCGACGGACTGAACTCGTTATCGAAGGTAAGTTTTGATTACAACCCTTTTCAACCGTGGGAAATACCTTCTAGTCTTAAAAGTGCTTCGACCTTGAAGGAATTCTCTGCTAACGGGGCTAATTTAATTGGCACAATCCCTGAATTTCTTAACAATGATGTGTTTCCTGGACTGGAAAGTCTGCATTTGGCGATGAATTCTTTGGAGGGTGGATTGCCGAGGAACTTTTCACGGTCGCCGTTGATCACTTCACTCTGGCTTAATGGCCAAAAGAGTACTTCTCGATTAAATGGTTCAATTACTGTGTTACAGAATATGACTGGTTTGACGGAGATTTGGTTACATGGGAATCAGTTCACTGGCACATTGCCGGATTTTTCAGATTTCAAAGGGTTGCAGACTGCGAGTTTTAGGGATAATCAACTCACTGGTATTGTTCCACCATCACTGGTGAATCTTCCATCTCTTTCTGTTGTCAATTTGACTAATAATTTGTTTCAGGGACCAACACCAAACTTCCCTCCCCCTGTTAGAGTAGATATGAACTCTGGTTCTAATAGATTTTGTACCAGTGTTCCTGGTGGTGACTGTGATAATCGTGTTGATATTTTGTTATCAATTGTGAAAGAATTTGGATACCCTGTTAGTTTAGCTGAGAGTTGGGAGGGAAACGAACCTTGTGCTGGGTGGAGAGGAATTTCATGTTTACCAGATGGAAACATTTCTGTTGTCAACTTCCATAATATGGGGCTTACTGGTACAATTTCTTCCAATTTTTCCTTGCTCCCTAAATTGCAAAAATTGATTCTGTCAAATAATTTGCTCATTGGAATTATACCAAAAGAGCTTACAACTTTGCCTAATCTTTCATTGTTAAACTTTGCAAATAATTCGCTTTTTGGTAAGGTGCCTAGTTTCAAAAATGTGCAAGTGATCACTGATGGAAACCCTGATATTGGAAAGGATAAAAGTAGCTTATCTCCTCCTCCTGGGAGCACACCAGGTACTTCCACTGGTACAGATGGAGGTAGTAGTTCTGGTGGAAGTGGTAATAAGAATTCTAGAATGAAGATTGTGGGTTCTGTGATTGGGGCTGTTTGTGGATTATGTGTGGTTGGATTGGGTGTGTTTTATTATATTAGGAGACAGAAACATTACAATAAGGTGCAGAGTCCGAATATGATGGTTATTCATCCTCGCCATTCCAGTGATCAGGATGCTGTGAAAATTACTGTCGCTGAATCAAGTGGCAATGGCAGTGCAGTGAGCTTCACTGATAGTAGTGGACCTAGTGACCTTCATGTGGTTGAGGTTGGAAATATGGTGATCTCCATTCAAGTTCTGAGAAATGTGACTAACAATTTCAGTGAAGAGAATGTATTAGGAAAAGGTGGTTTTGGGACTGTTTACAAGGGAGAACTGCACGATGGGACAAAAATTGCCGTGAAGAGAATGGAATCAGGAGTGATGAGCGAAAAGGGTCTGATGGAGTTCAAGTCTGAGATTGGAGTGCTCAATAAGGTCCGACATCGCCACTTGGTTGCACTTCTTGGATTTTGCTTGGATGGAAATGAAAGACTTCTTGTGTATGAATTTATGCCTCAAGGGACACTTAGTAGATTTCTCTTCAATTGGGAGCAAGAGGGGTTGAAACCTCTTGAATGGACTAGAAGATTGACCATTGCCTTGGATGTTGCCAGAGGTGTGGAATATCTACATGGGTTAGCCCATCAAAGCTTTATTCACAGGGATCTGAAGCCTTCTAACATTCTTCTCGGAGATGATATGCGGGCTAAAGTTGCAGATTTTGGGCTGGTTCGTCTTGCACCAGAAGGCAAAACCTCAATTGAAACAAGACTAGCGGGAACTTTTGGGTATCTTGCACCAGAATATGCAGGTAACTCATCTTCAAAATTTTATGCTTAATTTATTTGCTTAGAGTAGTATTGTATTCATTATGACCAGAAAGAAAGAGGGAATTAGTATCAAGTTTTTTCTGTAACAATTCGACAAACATCATTTGTTGAAAAATAATAGTAGATGAAAATGAAAGGCATGTTAAAAGTTAAAACTACTTTTTATTAAGGCTCTTTGTAGTGACAAATGACATATCTGATTATCTTCCAATATGACAAACAAGTTCTTAAAAACAATGACAAATAAGTTGCTTAGGAAACTCAATATCTAAAAATAAATTCGTAGAGTTAAGGAAGGATAGGTATCCTGTATAACAATTTGAGCATAGTCCAAAAATCTGAATCCCATGTACATAATTCTCTTTTTCCCTGTAGTCTTTATTCATTGATCTATAACGCATCATTATTTGAAGTATTTAACATACGTTATGCCATGAACAATTTTCTTGTTCAACTTAAAGAAGGGCTTTAGCACACTTAATGAAAATTTTGTAATGTCCTTGCAGTGACTGGACGAGTGACTACCAAGATTGATGTTTTTAGCTTTGGCGTTATACTGATGGAGTTGATCACAGGAAGAAAAGCTCTTGATGATAGCCAGCCTGAGGATTGCTTGCATTTAGTTACTTGGTTTCGTAGGATACATGTTAACAAGGACGCATTTCGCAAGAGTATTGACCCAACTATTGAGCTTGATGAGGAAACCCTTGCCAGCATTAGCATAGTAGCTGAGCTAGCTGGCCACTGTACTGCAAGGGAACCACATCAGAGGCCTGACATGGGTCATGTGGTCAATGTTCTTTCATCTCTTGTTGAGCTGTGGAGACCTGCAGAACCAGATTCTGATGACATATATGGAATTGACCTTGAAATGACCTTGCCTCAGGCACTGAAGAAGTGGCAAGCATTCGAGGGAAGCAATTTGGATGGTTCATCTTCATCCTTAGCTACTAGTGGGGATAATACCCAGACCAGCATACCTACCAGGCCATCTGGCTTTGCACATTCATTTACATCAGCAGATGGTCGGTAAATGAAAATTCAGAGATGATGACAAGTATGCCTCCAATCGATCTGTTCTCTTTCATTCTTGAAGGTTGGATATCCTGCTCATGATTTCTTCCCCTGTTTGTAGGTCAAAAAGATTGATATTTTTCTGGTGTTTGTAAGAGTTAGAATTGCAAATAGGTAGATGCTCCAAGAACGAGATTATCTTTATTTATCATCTTTTAATTTCTTTCCTTTTGTGTTGTTGTATAAGATTCCTAGCTAAAAGCATTCATTGCAGTCAAGTTCTTTTATGGTGTAACTGTAGAGATCATTACAATGAACTGATTTTGTGCACTGCTAATCTTTATTGCCTGTAATTTGAATATATGAAAATGCATTCTTGGTTTCACTGATTGCTAATGATGAAAGTGCAATTACTTTAGGCCGTGCATGTGAAGTCAAATCATTTTTCATCTTCAGCATATAAAGGGGCATGTCCTGCCCACTTTATATGTGGATTGATACCATTTGATTTGTTCATGATCCCACATCATGATATCTCCAATTCATGATGTGATGAAATTTTTTCTGTCTACTTAACCATTAACTATGTTTCAAGTACATTGAGATTTGAGGTGGGATGGACAAGTGGGCAACTCATCCTTTTACTCACTAAAATATCCTTTGTCGCTTTTTTTTTTTTTTTTTTCAAATTTTTATCCTACCTGCATTAAATATTTATCCATTTACTTATATTAAAACATAAATATTTTAATACAAATTCAATCAAGCGGAAACAAAAAGAGATGGTAAGTTGCATTTCTCAAACATTTGGATAAAACAATCTGATTTTGTCTACCACGTGTTAGCTGTGGAGTGGTGGGCATGATATGCTTGCCAGCTGCAAATATTTTGTTGCATATTATTATTATTATTATTATTATTCTCCACTTCATGCGGCGGATGCTATCTATCTCTCATGTCTTATTCTAAAGTGGCGATTTAATTTAATCTCTGTTACTATTAAACAATAATATTTGACTTATTATGTCAATTTATCATTTCTTTTATTATTTGAGTCAATTTAACCCCATCTATTCTGCCTTAATTTACGCTGTTCTTTTACTTATTATTTACTTAACATTGAAGGTCGTTGGTGGTGGTTAAACTTTTTATTTACTCAACATTGAAGGTCGTTTGGTGATGGTATGTTCGATATTGTGTTTGAGAAAAAAGGCTTAATATTTTTAATTTTTT
>CATIWF010196660.1:0-45170 GCA_949630135.1 Balakata baccata
GTCATCACCGGCCCATTTGAGGAAGTCATCAACATCGGAAAGCTCGAAGGAACGCAGGGAAATTCTTGATGGATCCATACATGCAGGGAACAACAACCTTGATCGAACAATATGGATATTGATCTTCAGATTAGAGCTTCAGATGTCTCTTTATAATTTATACATATCATCGTTACGCATTTTCAATTATATATTGGTCAGACAAGGAGGCAGAGTAGGCAACAAACATTATCTTTTCGTAAAAGTGAAGGTTCTGAATAATTCCACAATCGTATTTTAATTAAGTAGCATTTTCTTCGTAGTTAGTGTTAAGTGTTTGCAAGATGGATTGTTCTTTTCTTTCGGATCGTATACGGCAAAAGGTAGAGATGACTTTTCCAATGTTTCACCGTTCCAGAATTAGATTATAGAAAATTAGGCTTGTAAATCTCTTAAGCGGAACAAAATGAGGTTTATAATATAGAACAATCCAAGAGAGACATGTTTACAAAATGGGGCTTATAATATAGAACAATCCAAGAGAGACATGTTAACACAATGGGGTTTACAACCAAATGGTATTCTTACTTAGAAAGTTATATATTCTCAAGGGCAGCCCCAGAGACATGGCCGTGTACAGTATTCTCTTTACTGATCCTCTGGTTTGATTTATTTTATTTTTTCTAGAGTTATATACGAGGTATTTATGGATTGTGAAACATGTTGTCTCAAAAATGTCCATTTTGCGGTTGATGATTATTAATTTAACTTTTTTTTTCTTGGAGATTGGCAGATTGCCATTTTTCATATTTAGATTCACTATTCTTATCTTCACATGTTAAAGTAAACATGTCCCTATTGCTCTTAACTCCAGTAAAATTTAATTCTTTGATAATGATAACTTATAGTCAATATGAACTTTATTTTCATTTTTTTCTGGGCAATCACCGAGCATAATTATGTAGAAGTTTTCGCCTTTCTGACTATCATGGGTGGATCCATCACTCTACCCACCACGATTCATCTGCAATGTAGTGTTCCAATTTTGAAATTCTATAGTGTTCATGTCACTGTCTGAAAGCTACTTTTGCAACTTGATATTGGAGGAAGTTTCAAAAATGGACTTTAATATAAATAAAGGTGGTGGGCAGGTGGCAGCCATAACACAAGCAACATACCTTTCCCAAATTTTCTCTCTCTAGCAATAATAAATGTATATATAGTATAATGCAATGCTTGCTTTCCACGCCAAGTACGCAAAGTTGACCTTGTTCCTAGAGGTTTCCTGCTGTCAATTTTAATTAGATATGAAAACATTTTCGTGGGTTTAAAGATCATGGTCGATAATTAAGTTGCTAGTATACTTGTTTGTGGAGTTCGTACCGCATAAAAATGGATGAATGTTCTGGTACTCCAACAGAATTGCATAGTGATGATGAATACTCTGATATCTCTCTTAGGCAATTCGTCATCTCCGATATAGATGACTTCATGGTGTGGGCTACGGATGAGAAAGTGACTAAGTTCTGCACATGGGAACCCTACACTAGCAAAGAAGAAGGCATAAACTACATCGAAAACACTGTTCTGGCCCACCCATGGTACAGGGCAATATGCCTTAACAACAGGCCTATTGGTTCTATTGCAGTCACAGAAAATTCAGGCAAAGGCATACGCAGAGGGGAACTTGGCTATGTCCTGGCTTCCAATTACTGGGGGAAAGGGATTGCCACAAGGGCCGTCAAAATTATGGCCAAAACTATATTTAGCGATTGGCCACAGCTGGAGAGAATTGAAGCCTTAGTTGATGTTGAAAATGTTGGGTCTCAAAGGGTGCTAGAGAAGGCTGGCTTCACCAGAGAAGGTGTTCTCAGAAAGTACTCTTTGTTGAAGGGGAAGTCCAGAGACATGGTCATGTTTAGTCTTCTCTCTACTGATGATGTTGTATGATTATTTAGTATTTCGATAATAAGTTGTTTATTTTGAGCAATTGTTACAAAAATCAAATATATGTAGATCAAATAAAAATTTAATAAGAAAGTGCGGTCATCTTTCATCAGTTTGGTATAATTAATTTTTTATGTGTAATATTAATTGATACGGCCTCATTGATAAGTGTTACAAAATTTCGTATATTAGAAACCATGGTTATGAATTCGAATCCATTAGAATAAAACATTTTCTGTTACAAGTAAAATCCCCCGATATATGATCATATTACATGAATAGCTTACAATATTGATTGCTTAATAACTAACTTGGTCCTAAAGTAAAGAATAACCAGTTACATTAAAAGATGTCGATGCAACCAAAAATTCTCTTTCTTTATTATGAGTCGAATCACAGTTCCTGACCAATGATTCTATTTTATCATCAATCCAAACACTATTCGCTTTTTTTCTTTTTTCTTTTTTATCAATGAATAAATTTCTTTACTTGTATAACTCGGATGTCTCCAATTTCTCTATAGAATTGTTCTTCAAAATATAAGGTGTGTGGATTCTTGAAGAGGCCCCAAGTAAGGTCCATGGGCTTTTTCCAGTAATGGCTTTACTAAAAGAATTGCAGATTTATCCTTAAGAAAAAAAGAATTGCAGATTTATTTGGAGTATTAACCATTGATCGTATCGTAGAGCGATGGACAGGGTGAGGAAAAATTTACAGGAGCAACTGAGCAAAACTCTATTTTGCAGTCTGAGTTAAATTAAATACTTAAACAGGATCAAGCAGCTCCATCTTCCTTATCAAAATCCAAAATATTTGTCTTTCTTTTCATGTTAATGTAGAATCGTCCTTATATTATCTTAAAAATATGGATCCTCTTTCGGCTCTACGGGATTTCACCATTCGCGGAGAGATTGATAAGATTGTCAGAGTCAACGACGAATTCCGGTTTGGTACCGATTACACATTCCCTGTATCGGTGAAAGCGTACCGGTCGAAGCAGGGGAATCTCTATACACTCGAAACCCTGGTCTACTACATTCAGAATTCACATCTCAAATTCACGGACTATCTTCAAAATGCTCGCGCACTTGGCCTCACCCCTATTAGCTTTATCGACCGGAAGCCGCTCTTTGAATACCTCACCGGTAAGAGCTCTTCTACTGATTCAATTGTTTTCCCTCTTCCCCAGCAGCAACAACCCTATCAAAACCCTACCGGTGATATCGCCCTTGCCCATGAATACCGTCCTGATGATCCCGTTCTCCTTCACGACGTCGCCTTGACGGATAATGCTAAACAAGATGACTTTATCACGATGATATACTCCATGGAGAGGCCTCTCAAGGATAGAGAATCCTTGTTGGAATGCAAGAACCGAGACTTTTATAGCGTGCTAGTCGCATCTACCCGCCGTGAAGAGGAGAGGCAGAGAATTGAATCCCAGCAGCGGAAAGATGGGTTGGTTGCCAAGAGTAGATTGATGGGAGTTGACGAGAGAGGGATCGGATATGGTGATGATATGGGTTATGATGCGGCTCCCAAACCCAAATTGCATTTGAAAGGAGGCAAATTTGGGGAGGGAGTGCCCATAATTTTAGTACCTAGTGCTTTTCAGACTTTGATTACTATTTATAATGTGAAGGAGTTTTTGGAGGATGGTATTTATATACCTACGGATGTGAAGGTCAAACAGATGAAAGGGACGAAGCCAGACTGTGTCACCGTGCAGAAGAAGTTCAGTACTGATAGAAATAGAGTGATGACTGCATATGAAGTCAGAGACAAACCATCTGCGCTCAAGGCGGAGGATTGGGATCGAGTTGTGGCAGTTTTCGTTTTGGGAAAAGAGTGGCAATTTAAGGATTGGCCTTTTAAGGATCACGTGGAGATATTTAATAGAAGTACGTAAAGTTTGTATTTTGTTTGATTGGCAATCGATTTTGGAATTGTTTAGATAGGGTGATGGTTTAATTTGATTTTAGCTGACATGATGAACTTAGACTATTTGGATTTTAGTATCTTTCTGTGTTAAGTAGTTTGGATTTTGAAGACATATTTGGGTTGAATTGTCATAATGCTTTATGCTGAAATTTCATGCAGTCATCGGATTTTTCATGCGGTTTGAGGATGATAGTGTTGAATCAGCTAAGATTGTAAAGCAGTGGAATGTGAAGATCATTTCGGTGAGGATCTATTTATTGTTTGTGCTGTTTCATGATGACAATTGCAGTCTCAATTGCTGGTTATCAGTTACAATTTTTCCCCTATCTTTTCTACCTTCTTTGCATAGTTGCCAAAATAATAATAATAATAATAACGTAATATTTGAAATTTGCAGATTAGCAAGAACAAGAGACATCAGGACAGGGCTGCAGCATTGGAGGTGTGGGATAGACTGGAAGAATTTGTGCGCTCACGATCACATTCTTGAAGTTCGTATCTAGTTTGCAAATTTTCAAGTTTTGTAATAATTATGTGAAGATCATTTACCATTTATTTGCTACATTGTGAATATAAATATATTATGTTTTTGTGGACTGGATTACCTTTATCAGTTTAGTGTGAAGTAGGGAAAAGCAGAACAAGAAAAAGCTGCTGCGTGGCTTTGCTTGTGTCAGCCCTAATTAAGAAATGCAATTGATGATCTGAATATGGTGTTAAAATTAGAATGATTGTTCCCTAGAGTATTAGTACATAATTTCTATTTTGTAAATGTACATAAATTCCAGCTGATTTTTCAACTATCTCTATCTTGCTAATATTGGATTGAGCGATACAACATGGTTGGCCAGAGTGTTTGAAGTGATTTTGATTTTAACTGGAATTTGGTTGGCAGAATAGATGGACCTGAAAAGTATAATTTTTCAGTTTTTTATTAGGCCCCCAAACATCCAGCTTTATCTTATTGGATGTTAAATTTTAATAAAGGGCGTGAAGAAAACTTTTCTAATCTCTTCTGAGATAACCTTATTATTGTCATTAACAGTCCTGGTGTTTAGTCTTGATAATCCAACAATGCTAAGTGTTTATGGCAGCAGTGATAAACAAGACTAAAGGTCAATGGACCAGTTTGAGCTTGTGCTTCACAAACAAGGTGAGGGCATTGAACCAAATAAAGGTCTTAACTTGATAGGGCCTAGTGATTTGTTCAGAATCACTCTTGAGGCTTTGTTTCTTAAACAGATGCAGATATAGGGGAAATATGCTCGCACATCTTATTAGGGTTTTGGAATGCTATGTTGCTCTGATAACATAAACCTTTGGTGCTGGGAAGACTTTGGAAGGATATGTCATTAGTTGAGTAATTGCAAAATTGTAACGTGTATTCCTTTTTTTTTCTTTTCCCCTTTGAGCGAGGGTTCCGACTTCATATTTAGTTCAGCTAGGCCTAAGAAATTTGTTTATTTTTTGATAAATACTTTATGGGTTAATGATGAGGCATCTTTCTATGTCTGATTCATTCCAAAATTAGAGCTACAGATGAAATGCTTGTGGTCAATAACTTCTCATTTGTTTTCTGCTGTTAGTCACCAATATTTAGGATAAGAGCATATAATGCCTTCTCATGCATTTATTTTATATGGTTATAAAAGTTTCTATATATGGTGCAGGTATGAAATGGAAACTTTATCATGATAATTATGAGCTGTATGATGTGGTTTGACATTGTTGAAGAGGAACAAGGACGCCTTTTTCTGAATTTCTTGTGATGTGCATGATCACCTGTTTTTTCCCCATTTGGTTAGTTCCAGTGCCACTGAATTGTTGCAGCTGACGATTTGCTTTCTGTTGTAAAGAGGTTAGCTGCGAATTTTGCAGCATGAGGTCGGTTTTGGTGATGTTCCTTCAATGTGTCTTTGAATGTGTAAGAATGCGAGTTTATGGTAGCAGAGGAAGAATGTCTAGTGATGTAGGAATTTTGCCTTGTTATTAGCATTAGCCTCGGTGCATAATAATATTTACCAATTTAATTCTTCGATGAACTCTTAGGCAATTCTTGTTTATTCATGCTGGTCAGTTTTATATATCCACCTTCTACTCTGCTTGCTTTTATTTGTGCCTGTTGCATATTATTTCCTAATCTGTTTATGCATTTGCAATTACATGCTAAGCCCAACCAGGAATAATTTTTATTGGGAAGGGAAGAGATCAGAAGCCTCTTCAGTAATACAAAACAATATCAATATCAGAAGTCATTAGAAATAAATATTACATATGCCATTACCATAGGAAAAGTGATAATAGACTATATATAGAGTATCGCCTGTGAATATGCAAGATTGGGAAGTTGAAAGGGGGGGCTGCTGATCATAAAATCAGCATGATGTGAAGGTGGAACCATATGAAGCTGCAAAGAGGAGGATTGCAAGCAATGAGATTGACAACTTAATGGAGTTTCCATCTGAGGTGCCATCTACTTCTGTTGATGGTACAGTTTTAGATCCAGTTCCTACAACAAAAATGAGTAAGTGGAAACCAGAGAACAGAGTTACTAATGTGCAGAACTTTCAATGTCCACACCTTCTTGGAGAGCTATATCTGATAGTTCTTAGAGCAAGTGTTGAAATACTAAAAGTTTAATATAAAAGCTAATCATGTATGTTATAATAGTTTTACATGAATTTGCAAATTATGAAGCATGAAGTACCTGAAGGAGTAGTTGGAACTTCTGTTGTTCCTGGCGTTTCTGCAGGAGAGGCGGCTGGAGAAGCAGCTGTCCACATACAGGTAATGAATTAGAATGTAGTGTCATAAATTGAAGTTCCATGCTGTGAAAAATCTTTGTAGTGTTTTTTTTCAGTTCAATATCTTCCCTTGTTCAAGCTCAAGGCATATAAAGTGCTCTTCAAGATGAGGGAAGCAGTTGACTTTTGAAATGCAAATTTCAATTTGTAGCAGGTTAAGATTGAAAAGAAAATATCTTACCATTGCAGCGGCTGATGGGTGGAGTTTGAACATTGCAAGCACCAGGCAAGGCTAGAGCCTGAGTCTGGTTGATGTTTATCCCAAGTGATGAACCACCGCTATTTAAAACCTGGCACAAGCATTGTGGTGATGAGCGGACAACACTAGCAAGCTGTGAGCAGCACTGTGAGGATGGAGTTGAGGAATTTCCGGTGATGTAATTCAGGCATGGTGACATGCTTATTAAGGCATTTGTACAGCTAGACTGAGCCATGGCACCTGCCCATAACATACTCACTAAGACCAGAGCCAAACTCACAGCTATCTCTCTGTTTGCCATTATATCTATCGAAATGCCAGTGAAATTTGAAGAATTCCTGTTAACTATTGGAGTTTGATTAGCTTGATGGAATTTGGAGAAAGAAATGGTGTATTTATAGGAGCTTGAGGTCAGTGGTGAGAAATGGATTTGTGTAGGTGACCAACTCTTCCTAATCTCTTAACGGTCTTAGTTAACAGCTAGGCCGGCTTAGATTTGAAGCTGTTCAAACCTTGAGAAGTGGAAACTTGCTATATGTGCTTGAAGGTTGGTTTTACTGGTGACCAACCTCTATTGCATGATGAAGTCCTGTTGCTTCGGACCTAAGAAAATTTGACAATGATATTTTCCTTTTTGTTGTCCCATTGTTGAAAAATTTATATCTTTGAAAATAAGTGCTTAATTTCCAGAACCTCTTCAAGGTTTCGTTGGGACATTTTATATAACTGGCAGACAACAAAAACCAAAAATTAAATATTTAGAACATTAGAAGTGTAGCACCTAACAGGTTACTAATGGAATTTACAACTACAGAACCTCGGAGAATTCTAATTCAGAAATACTCCTGACGATTAATTGATTTCTTTAATTATCGATTGTGCACCAATGATTCTTAAACTAGTCCAAGCGTGAAACACAAGAAATTGAATATGCCGTTTCTCCTCCAGTTGGAACTCCAGAAAGCAAAAATTAAGTAGGAACTTGCAAACTGAAATAGCAAATGTAGCATCAGATCGAAACAAAGAAAGAAATATAAGCACCAAGCTCCGTAAAGAAACTCAAGTCCAAGTGAAGGAGCTGTATTTTAAATAAATTATGGTAATCCAAAAGCATTTGATACATACATTTGACTATTAAAAACTTGGGCATGTAGTTTCTTGAAAACAGTTTCTACAGATATGAAGTCAATATCAAAACCGAAGCTTTGTCCTCCATACTCTACATAAAGATAACCCTTTGGAGAAAGTGGTAGCGGCAATATCTCAGAGAGCGGTGGGAAACTTGAGGTGGGAGGGGAAGGTAGGTCTCTCTTCTTTAAAGAGTAATAGACATCAGCAAGAAGCAGCCAAATAAGATCAGGGTCAATAGATGCAAGTCCACATAATGCATTAATAGATGCATCCTGAAGACCAGTAACACCGCTACATGCTATCCCCACAACTAGACCGCTGACCTTCTTAAGGACTGCTTCCAATGATGAAACACTCCTTTTGTTTCGTGATAAATCAGCAATCATGTTGAGCACTGCAACCTGAACCTTCAGGTTAGAAACTTCAGCCATTGATTCCTCTGAAGAAGTACTTCTATAAGGAAGTTGTAATGGGATCCTTTCTTCTCTTGAGAACGGTTTTTTCTGAAATGGAGATGTGGAAAGAAGTTTCCAGAAGTGTGGTCCATCAGTCTGGAACCGGCGGGAAAAGAATTCTCCTCCACAAATTTGCACCAGGTTGCTTACCACACTTGTGCACCTCCTTACAGCCTGTAAAATGATCAAATATGTGATTGAAGAGGATGAAACAGAAGTAAGTACTTAATACATTAATATATTAATATTTATGAGCAATAACAAAAATATTTATTATCATCAATACAACTTTGTCGGAACATTGATCATGAATAGAAAATCCCTTAATTGCTTACTTTCCACGTCCCATACTCGGCTAATCAGAAAGCATAAGATAGACATTGCACCAAGTTTGAAGCTTGTTGTGAATTAAAATTCAAAGTTGTGATTAATGCAGTAATTTGCATTTAGTGTAATAAAAACAGAAAAGAGATTAGCGTACCACTGGGTTTTTATTTCTAACACAAGCAACCAGGAAGGGCCATATTTTATGCATCGCTGGAAGCAACCTGTTTTCATCAGTTCCTTCTTCAACAACATCCATTGTATCTTGAAGCTGATACAATGAATATGAACGAATCGCCTCTTCTATTGTTTCTTTAGTTTCCTTCTCATGCCTGTAAGCTTCTTCCACTTTAGCCAGTGCCATAATACCATCCTAAGAAAGTCATTTGTCATAGAAATGCAAAAGAAAAATTATTCCTTTTCTGTAAAATGATATCAATAGTACTAGAATATATTTAAAACATCAGGTGCAATGTGGAAGAGAGAATAGTAGTGGCCAAGTCCATCCTTTCTTCAACTGGATTTTACTTTCAATATTTATGGTTTTAATAGCAATTGCAGTCACAAGATGACAGCACACACAGGATGTTCATATGTTGGAGATCTATTCATCTCTTTTTCAGCATAAAAAAGCAAGAGATTAGGAGCAGTTCTAAGTTTTATATCCATAACAGTTCAAATCTACAGTTTCTTGAAGAACTATTAGAGTAACAATGCAGCACATACCTCAACTATATCCAGGGCTATCAAGCATGCTGCTTGCTTCGTTGATGCTAACAGAGGGGTTGCGGCTGTTAAACATGAGCCAGCGATGGATCCAACAATTCTTCTGTATCTTTTGGATTCATTCAACATGAAAACAATGCTCTCCCATTGTTCTACATGTAGCATATCATAATCAGAAAAGCACGAACCGTCTTCAATAAAAGACAAATTCCGGAAAAGTCCAGGACATCCATAACAATTTAACAAGATAATGGTAAGAAGAATGATTGTTCAAAATAAAAAATAATAGATGCTTCTTTGTGTCATAAACTGTATATTGGATCAATGTATTATTACACAAAAAACCTGGACATGACATGCAAATGAATGATTAATCCTATTAAAAGGGCCAGAAGCAGCTGGTTGATGAAAGGAAGGTGATATAACAAACCATAGAATCAAATAAGACTAAAAGAGACCCCCCATTCACTATAAGCCATGTTAAGAATAAAAAATATTTTCCATTTTCCTTCTGTAAATATTTAGGAAAATTATCATTATCCCCATGTTTTATCTGTAAAATCTGTGTACCCAAAGGCAAAGATGTAATACCTATATACCTCGTCATATCAATCAAATGCTGCAGAACCAATGCAGAGCAAAACCCAAGGAATCAGATCTCAAAATTTCAATCCTAACTTTATATATATATAGAAATGCTGCATATGAGGAGTGCAAGTAATAACCTAATTCTAATGGAGATTTATCAATGTGATTGGGATAATGTGATGATGATCTTTCATGGGTTTCCAGTTTAACTTCTCTTTCCACCCTGGACTTGACATTCATAAGATACGATTCTGCATTGGAGGGCAATGAAGAAGCCTCTTGTTTTGATGCATTGGCAATTTCAGATACAGCCTGAAAAAAGAATCATCAAATATAAGCTATATGTATATACCAGGAACAATATTACTCGCGGATTGCAAAAGCAAAAACAGCATATCATTTATCCTAACAGATAGCTAAGGAGGAAATCCGTTATTCAGGTCTGAGCAAATTTTGACTTGAATATAAATCTAATGCAACCAATCACATTTTTTGATTCTAATTATATATATATATAGAGAGAGAGAGAGGTCCTTAAGTTGAAATTGTATGGTAAGGCCAACCTCAGACTAAAGGTATATGTCTGGAATTTTAAATGAATAGAAACTACTAATTAACGACAGCTTTCTGATTGAGGTATATGATCCTAACTTAGTTTCTGCTGCTTATTTTTATTCTCGACTTTGAGGACTCAGACAAGCCCCCACTTATATTACCATAAAATAACTGTAATTTTCAAAAATTTTGGAGCTACATCACAATGAAGATTTCATGTTACCAGAAAGGCAACAACTTGACGCTCTCAGACATATAGAAAGCAAAAAAATTTGTGAGATTTTAAAGAACTTTCAATCAATCACTTTAAAAGAAAATGCCCAAAAAGCTGAATTTTTATGCTTGAGTTGATTTCTGGCTTCTTATGAAGAAAAATCAAGTCTAAGCTATTAGCAGCAAGACAGAGCACTAATGGAAGTCTTAAATAGAGAAATTGCCATCACATAGCTGTCATTATTTAAATCTATGCTGAATATGAATACTATTTCAGCTCAGTAATCAAGACAACAAAAAATTTAAGTGTGCTGACTGATATTATTATGATAAAGCCATTCCAACGACCCTGGAAGGATGCCAATGCCTTTAGATGTTGGTAATTGTGATTGTTTATTAAGAGTGAAGAAACAAATTATGCACTTAGCTTGCAACAAAGAGCAACGAAATATAAAGAATATTGGGGCATAAATAAAAGTTTGATCTGATGACCTTTAAAAAGGGTATAGTTAAATCTGGGTGCTGATGTCTGCCAAGAATCTCTAGCTCTTGTGAAACAGAGCGCATCTGTATAATTTTCAATCATCAATAAGCATTAAAACTAAATTAAAAACACAATGAAGTCAAATACACTAACTAGCATAACACCCAAAAGAAAAAAAAATGTACCAAAAAAAATGTCAAAGATGAAGTATGAAAATACATGTCTCTCTGAGATAGAGAGGATTTATAATTAACGTAAAAAATAAGAAAAACCAAATCTTGAATCAGAGCATACTACTAAAAACATTTTTGAGCATGATTCATCACAAATGGAGAATTTCAACTCTTAATTTAGCCATACCGGTTCATCCAACAAAGGCAATATTTTATGAGCCACCCCAATATAGGAAAGCATGGAAGCAAGAACACTAGGCACTTGAGGGTTAAGATCCAAATGTCGCAATTGCTGGCATACCGAGTCAATAACATAATCTGCATTTGCCAACACCAATTGCCCAACCTACAGAATATTAATATAGAAAGAGTCATGCATGACAGAATCTTGTAGCAAATACAACTTTGTTACACAGACTCACCGTTGAATAGCCACATGCAGTAGAGAGGACATGCAAAACAGCATCAGAAGCACTTCTAACATGGGATTTTGAGCATATAAGGCTCTCAAGCAATAGATAAAGACATGAGTGAAGAAATCCACTAGAAGCAAAATCTTTTCCAAGGCACAAAGAAAAAGTGCCTATTCCATCAATAATAACCTGTGGGAGAAAATAAGGGTAGAATCCTTGCTTCATAATATTCAGGAAACACATACACTTGGAAAAAAGAAAAGTACCTGGTGTAACATAGCAGTATCATGAAAGAAATGTGAAGAAATTTCTTCAACCTCACTGTCAGTATAAAAAGGTTTTTCATCAACTGGAAGAGCCCAGATTTCAGGAGATAGATACTCATGTAAGATTCTACCAATGCACTCGATGAGGTGACTCCTAGAAGCCTTTACCTGTGAAACCTTCCAAATAGATTGAGTAAGCTCAGGACATTTATCTGTGCAGGGTTGACCATGAGCAACTCTTGCAACAAATGCTTGAACCTCTTCTCTCTTGTCCTTGGACTTCTGAAACAATTCTGTAAGACAGTTCACTGATTGATCAGATAGACCAAATACCACCTCATTCAATATACATGCTGCAGTGCTGGCCTGCCGCAGCAAATGTCCTGACCCAGTCCTGTTATACCAAGCCTGCCAGCTTTCTTTATTGTGTTCCTTGAAACGGACCTCAGATATCAACTTACGCAAGTAATCAAGTGGGATATCTGTTAGGGCTGACATATGCCCTTCACTTTTGAAGTCTAGCAACAAGCAACAACATAGAGACTTGGTTTAGGGAAAAGCAGATAAAAGCATAAGTTCAATACAAGAATTGAAATTCCATGAGTTGAAATAACCTGCCATTAAAGATAAACCTACTAGTCTAAGAATTCCTGCAAGAGCCTGATACAATTTCTTGTTGCCAACATGGATAAACCAAGGAGGCATGCGTGGAAGTCTATAACTATCTTCCACAGCTTCCATTGGGTACTGAATTCTTTTCCCTTGAATCTCATTAAATGGTATATCAGAAGGGACAACATCCATGACAGTCTGGTAATTAGAGGTAAAGTGAGAACCAGCCTGCAATTCAGCAATGGAAGGAAGATACCCAACAGAAGATGGCCTTGATAAAGTAAGCTTGTCAAGAGCACCAGCAAACACTGAATTCTGACAGAGACAGACAGCAAAAACATCCAAGAATCTTGCAGCTGTTACCTATGCATATACCAAAACACATCCGGAAATGAGAACCTTTCCTCACTTATAACAAGAGCAAGAAAACAATATTAGAATCAGAAATTTCCTTGAACTATAAAGAAATCAAGAAGCATATTCCCAGGTTGATTTATAAAACATCAAAACTGTGCACTCAAGCTAAATGGGAAAAGGAGTTGGTTTCTTCCTCCACATGATGGAAAGCAAAACTAAGCTAGCCCCAGACATACTTGCTTCATGATATCAGATAGTAGGATATGATATGGCATCACATTTTATGGTTTTTACATAAGCATTCTTGTTTTGCAACAATTAACTGAAAACGAAGGTGTTTCACTTGATAAGATGTCCATCATAACGTCTTTAGAACTCATTTCCATTGGCTGTCTAGATATGCAAGTAGTTCAATTCAGGGTCCTCTACAAATCCTCTTGATTCACTCAATTTTGGAAGATAGTTTCTAACTTTCCATGTTCTCTATAGTGCTCCCTGTACGCATCCATCATACAAGTGTAGCCCACTTTTCAGGCTCTTAATAAATCTAAATTTCCTCAAAGTTCAAAAATATATGCTCTAGGTTATATTAGAAAAATGTGCAGCTATGAAAATCAAAATAATTAATAAATTATGTCTAAGCAAAAACAGAAATTAATAATGGGCACAAGCACGCACTGGAGACAGAAGTTGATCCAAGACAAACTGAGGGCCAGAAAAATAGATGACCACCAGTAACTGCTGCGCATGTGACAGCGCAAGTGACTCCTCATTGCCCAGCACCACTTTTGGAAGCTTCTCAATAAGCCTTAAAAAATTTAAATATAAAAACAGAATTCATAATAAGAAAATTATTACCAAATATGAAGACCGTTATGTCTTAACATTCTGTGCAATTCACATTGAGCTCACACCTGCTAAAAATCTCAGCAATATCATGTTGCACATGATCTTTTCCACTTGAAGAGAATAAGAATTCAAGAAATTCCTGAGCAGGGGCAGACACCTCTTC
The DNA here is from genome assembly GCA_949630135.1 of Balakata baccata. Classification (NCBI taxonomy): domain Eukaryota; kingdom Viridiplantae; phylum Streptophyta; class Magnoliopsida; order Malpighiales; family Euphorbiaceae; genus Balakata; species Balakata baccata. The sequence goes on from CATIWF010196660.1 coordinate 14,180, forward strand.
TGAATCATCAACAACCAAGACACATAGACACTCCTGCAGTGATTGTCAATAAGAATAAGCAACAACCAGAAAACACTAAACAATTTCATAAATGAGGTCAGTGAGGCTAGTGACTTGTATCGTATTATTACACAGGAAATTTGAGTAATATGATAAATTGGGAGAACAATTGTTGGAGCAGTGATTTTACAACCAACTCCCACCCATTGGTTTTCATGAATACTGGACTGGGAGTGGAGAATGCGCTTCTTGCACGAAGCAGGACTCAAAACAAGGTCTATTGGAGACTTTTACAATTGGACAAGGCGATAACCCAAACAAATAATTTAAGTTTTCATGCATACAAATAAAGTAAATAACATATCATCCTGTTGCACATTTGCCAACAACAAGAAGGAAAAAATAAACAAGAACAATTAATATGCACCCAGACCAAAGATGCTCTTTGCCAGCCTAAAGATGCACCTCTCTTGTAAACACCTGAAACAAAATCTTGGCATGTTCATTGCATAGAAATATCAACTTTAGTTCTCAACTTACCAGAAGCGTCAATCTGCTCTGCTTTAGAGTGTAACTGCACTTTGACAACAGTCCTTTTATGGCAGCCAGAAGACCTCCTCTAACCTTTTTAGCTGGATGAACACAAATCTAACACAAATGCAAAAAATTAGTAAGTGTGAGAAAGGAGAGAGAGAAAGAGAGAGAGAGAGGGAGAAGGGAAGGAAAGGTGGGGGTGTTGAAGAACTGCAACTGCAAATTGAAATTGAAATTCTTTGATGCATATAGCTTTAAGACAAACTAAGAGTTGAAGAAGAAAGGAAAATAAAGAACACACATGCGGAAAGGTAGAAGTTAATAATTTATCCAGATGCATTGAAGTTTTATCGATCCAATCACTTGTACGATTCACATATAGAGATCCTATTTCCTTGACAAATTTGTTCTTCCTGTTTATTTCAAAATCAGATGCAGGAGAAACCAAATTTACTGCTTCACCACTTGGTTCTTCAGCCACAAGTTTACCCTGACCTTGAGTGTTACTGGGCAAATGCCGAAGCTCTTCCAGAAGTGAATGAATAGATTCATTCTTGTCCAAACTAAATCCAGACATGTCATTTAGAGGCAAATCAAGGCTAGATAAATTAGCACCATCCTCAAGAACTATCATAAGATACTCGGCCAAGCCTCTGATTGCCTGGTTAGTAGCCTCAACACTTCCAGCTGCACCACTTATCAATGACTTTGCGACATGCAAAACTTTGGCAAATTGACTAACGACACCAGGCAAAAAGAAAGCCAAAGCATCTGCAGTCCCAACCTGCATAAATGATGTCATTATCAAAATTAGCCAATTTTTTATTCAGGAGCAAGCCATTTTCAATAGAAAGCTAGGACTTAAAGTTTATTCACAACCTATAATAAAGTAATTAAACTTTTTTACATAACAATTTTTTCTTTTCAATTTACTGTGGAGAAATTAGATTATTAGACAGTCAGTTTTAATAGCAATCATGCACTGACTGGCAAGAATTCAATCTACATCAGAACAAATTCTATTGGCACCTAAATCATTGACAAGAATTCAATCTGTATCAGAATGTATTCTATCAAGCCCTAATGGAATATCATAAAAAGGTTCTCATAGCATCTTAACATAAAGTGACCTCCAGAATTAAATCAAAGTGACATCATATCAACAAAATCCGCCATAAGTAATTGAATTTATCGAATCCATCTAGCAAAATTTCAAATTCCAACTATTCAAGGGTTTTTACCACAGGGCAGTCACTTAATAGGAAAAATCTAGCGGCAGAATTGGAGCTCCTCATGCCCAATGTCTCTACTGGTGTTAGATAATTACCTTAGATACAACCACACGTAAGGTGATAAAGGCCTCAATTCGAAGCTTAGCATAGCCTTGATGTCCTCGTGCTGCCTCAGTATCTGCAGCCTTTGCAAAAAAAAAAAAGGAAAAAGTTCTCTACTGGTTCAATAGAATAATATGATGAAACATTTAGGAAAGAAACAAATAAACGAAGTTTTTTGTAAAAGACCAATTATCATAGACAAACCCCACATCACCACCCTCCCTCTTCCCCCCATATAAAAAATCCAAAAGAAAAAAACGAAGGAAAAGTGTGTACTTTGAGAAGAAGTGATAGCCAGTGTCCAACAGCAGCTGCAGCAGTTTGTGATTGGAGAAATGCAAGCAAACATTCTCCTCCTTGTGAATCGTAGTTTGAAGGCCCACATTGTAAAGTTTGAATATCAGCAATTTCTGAAAGTGCAGGCAAACCAAGACTTTGTTGACATGAGCAAGCGTCATCTGAGCATGGAAGTAAACTGAAAAGTAGAGCTCTAAAACACTTTATTACTCCTTCACGAAACTCTTCTGAAGCCTCAAATGAAGAAAGCAAAGCCGCATGAGTTAACTTTTTCATCAGTATGACCATCTGAGAAGATCATCACATTTCATAATTTGCGGTTAAACAACCATCTTCAAGTAATAGTTAGACACATTCTCTAGTGAAAAAACCACTTAGACAAATGTAAAAAGTATTTACTTGAGTCAACTAAGCTAACACAAAGTTCCAAAGAAAAAGTTGAACAAATGAAAATGGCAAAATAAAATCAAAACCATGAAATTTTCCGGTCAACCCCTTCAGCAATAAGAGAGCCATTGATTTTATGCTCTTGGCCAACGGGTCACTTTACTTGAAATGCAGTACGATACACAACATCTTATTTATTTATTTTGTGAATGATTCATCTTTATACTTATGTTCTTCTGCAGGACTAATCCAATTTTTACATGGAATGGCACCCTCTTAGTGTCTTGTGGTTGAACTCGTAACTCTTTCTCTATTTTAAAATTAAAATCCTACTACAGAAGATAACTTAGTGATGAATTTTTTATTTTTTAGGCTAGCAAAACAGCAACAGTTCTTCAACTGATTGGAAGAGAGGGGACAGAAACCTCAAGTCAAACGTATGGAGAGTTTGTGCCTAAACTAAAACAATGCTAAATTATTCAGATATGCACATCACATGGACATAGACATATGATTATGTTGAAAGAAAATATTATATCAAATTAGATCACCTGATCTACAGATCCCAAATGACACTTCTTCAGCAGCTCCTCCAAACACTGCAGGATGGATTCTGCCACTTTATCACTCACTTTGTATGGGACTTTTGAGAAGTTATTTATGGCAGCCATCTCCTGAGGATTATCCTTCTTTGTAGATCGACTTTCAACTGCTGCATCCAGTAGAAGCAACAATGGGAACAAGGTGTAGCTGAAACACTCGTGAAGAAAAAAACATTTGTTAATATAATAACAAAAAATTGATGCTACATATAAAATGATAATATCGTCAAATTCTACTAAGAGAAAACAAGTTCCGTCAAATTATATGAGAACAAAGATCCAAACACACACCAATATAAGAAATCCTCATATTAAAATAAATTAAAAGTCAACAACTAGAAAAACGATCCATTCATACATTTATTTTTCAAATTTTACGAGTTTGACACAGATTTTCATAACCCTCGTAATTCAGACAAAAATGTTAAGGCAAATGCACTATAACAAATAACTCTGCCATCATCTTAAATCAACATGAACATAAACCATATCGATTCTATTATCTACAGTGAAAAGATAATCTATAACGTCCGTTAGTAAAAGATAAAGACTCAAAATTGCCATTTTTTGTATCAATGAATATAATTTATCCCTATGAAGCTAAAAGTTACTGTAAAAAAATCCAACAAAGACAAAATTTCATTGAGATATGCAAATAGACTTACTCAAAGAAGGGTTGCAGAGCATCAGAGGAAAAGTTACGGAGAAATTGGAGTAGCGAAGAGACAGCAGAGGAGTCTTTTCTAGGGTTTTGGAGAAGATCAAGTAGCTCCAAGCAGTAAGGTTTTAGCTCTGAGAAAATACTGTTTCTTCGTTGAGCCATTTCTTCGTCGTCGTCGATCTGTCCAGAAAGTTTATCGAAATTTTCCATTTTGACGACAACGTTTTTCTTTCTGGTGAGTTCTTAGACGTGCAAGTGAGGCGCGAAATTGAACTGGGAAGAAGAACAGAAGAGAAAACTAGTAAGTCCATGGTGTTATATAAGCTAGGGCCCATGGAACTGCAAATTTAAGGCCCATACCCAAAAAAAAAGAATTTTTCAAAAATATAAAAAAAACTTATAAAATATTGCAACAATCCTCAATTTAATTTTTTTTTTTTAAATTATCAAAAAATGCCTAAAATCATTAAAAAAATCATTTTAAAGTATACTAAAAAATGTATAGTCAATATATTTTTTATATGTCTGAGATATATCTTATTTGGTATTTTTATGAATACTTTAAATATATCTTAGATAAAATTTTTTTAAGAATATCTCGGATATACTTTAAAAATATTTTAAATATATCTTATAAATACTTTAAAATTGATTGAAATGTATAGATTTAAAAAAAAATTGAATAATTAATAAATTATTTTGGTAATGTGTGCGGAAAAGTTAATCCACTTGTGTATAATGTATCAATAAAAAAGAGAGAAAAAAAATGAAGAGGAAATAAAAATACAAAACTTTTACACTGATTAGTTCGAATTATTATAATCTACTCTTGAACAAACAAATCAAAAACCATTATATAACTACAGAATCTACAAATGAAAACACAAGAACCAAAATGTTTGATGTTATAACTTATCGGAAGTCAGAAGTTTTAGGAGGAGAGGTTTTCTTGAAAACTCTGCTGCTAAAAAATAAGAAATCAATTAAAGGATATCACAACCAACGAGATGAAAAATGAACTTCCGATAGAAACTGTCACTAATCGTAACAAACCACCGTTGAAGGACATTACAGCCAACATCAACAAATACACCAACCCAACCCTAATAGCATGTGTTAATAAGGAAACTCTGTCGTCATAGGCCACTGGAATAAGATGGAAAATTTCTTTTGATTGACAATGAAAAAGAAAAATAAAGAAATAGCAGAAAAGAAAAGGATAAGAGAGGAAAATAAAAAAAGTAAAAAAAAAAGTTTTGGTAAAAATAAAAAAATCAAAAGTGTTGCTAATTTATTTTTTTTAAAAAAAGGTTAAATATCAGCGAGTATAAAATTTTTTTCTTTTTTCTAATTTCTAGAATCTAAAATGGAAAAATATTAATTAAATTTACACTCCTTCCTATCTTTATTAAGTAATCTTTTCCCCTAATAAGAAATTTGGAATTCAAGATATAAAATGCGTTTAAAATGTGAAATGAAATGATTTATTCTCTTAATACGCTTATATAATGTGAATTCAAATTATAAATAATTAAAATAAAAAAAATAATCAGATATATCAAAAAAATTTCTAATATGATTGATAGAAAAATGTATGAATCTTAATTATTTTTAAGAAATTCAGGCAAAATTTTAACTTTTTCTTTTCTTTAACAATTTTGTAATACATGTGATTCTAACACAGGAGAAATCAAACTTTTTTATTCTAATTTTTTTATATATCATAAAAGACTTTCAATTGTGGTCGGAAATACGATTGGATAGAGTATGGAATGTGATTTAAGAGAAGAAAATACTTTAGTTCTTGAATTTTATAAATTTGTGTAATTAAGTCACTCAGTAGAAAATTTGTTCAATTGATTTTTTTTATTACCATGAATTATATGCTAAATGTTTCATAAAAAATTACTAAATACAAATTTATTCAATTGACTCTCTTAACTATATTATTATTATTTTAGATGTTAAATTTATAAATAGAGAATAAATTATTTTAAAAATGATAGTTAACTGGTAATTTGGATAAATTTTAGTTGAATGAAATAGGCACAACGACTAGTCGTTTGATTCGGAATTGACCTTTCAAGTTTCATTGTCTTGGGAATTTTTAAGCAGCAAAAATGGGAAGGCCGAGAAGAGGTGTCTCTTGTCAAAAGAACACAAAAACACAAACCTTGCTCTTTATTGTACTGATAGTGAAGCAAGTCTCATAACAGATTTAAGCTACACAATCACTCTCACACTGCTAAACAAATCGCATTACAAACTTCTCTAGCGAGATGTAATATAACATAAAAGCACACCACACAAAGAACATCTTAAAACATATAAATATATATTATGCAGGAGAAGCTCAAAGACTCCATAAATGGAACTCAGAAGCTGCCAAAAGTTGAGGCACCTGATGCCATGAACACGGCCAACAGAAGCAGCTGAAGGGTCTTGTTGATGTTAAGGCCACTGGATGAGCTCACTCCTGTCTGTGGGGTTGCCTTAGATCCTGTAGCAACCATCAATCATGAAGACCTGATCAATTATCGGTTTCTACATCTTAATCTATTAAATATCATGAATCTTTATAATTGGAGAGTTCGTAGAATTACCTGGCAAACCTTGAGGAGAGTCCGCTAGATAATCAGGAGATGTTGTAGGAGCATTAACATCTGTTCAAAAACTTAAGCCAATTATTTAGAGTTAAGTGCAAAACTATAAAGCAAAGTTCATGAAATTTTGCAATTTAGGCCTTACCATTGCACCTGCTAACAGGGGGAGTTTGCACATTGCAGGCACCAGGAAGTTCTAAAGCAAGTGTCTGGTTAATAGTAACGCCCAGTGATGGGCTGCCTCCATTTAGAACTGTGCATAGGCATTGCGGCTGTGACTGGACAACATTAGCCAATTGCGAGCAGCACGAAGCAGAAGGAGTCGATGAGCTTCCGGTAACAAAGTTTAGGCAAGGAGCCAGGCCAATTATGACACTGGTACAACCTGACTGAGCCATGGCTCTTGCCCACAACATGGCTACAAGGAGAATAACTAGACCTGCATATGAGTTTATTCCCCTTGAGGCCATGTTGAAATATTAAGATTGTTTTTGTTTTTTTCCTTCTAAAGTGCTCTTTTCAGTTAATGCAGCGTTATGTAGTAATAACTGTGATTATTTGCGGAGCTAGTGAAGCAAGAAGCTAATATTTATATTCAAAAGTCTTTTTATTTTTTTCTTTATTTTGGATAATAAACTCTTCCAGTTAAGGCTTGGTGAAGGTGAACTAGAACAGACCAGATGAGGTAAGGTTTGCAATTATAATAAGAAAATAATTAACGTGTCAACTTAGTGATGTTATGAGTTTTTTATTCATTGAACAGTTTTTCATGCTTAGTTATATCATTTTGTAAAATACAATTGCATTTTCAGCGGCAGCAGCAAATGAAAGTGGCCTTAATGGACTACACCAGTAACCTAACTTCTGAATTGATCACATCATCATTTCCTTTCAAAGGACGCTAAATGCCTAATCAAGTGCCAGGAAGCCAAGTGAAGATCATAACAGAAGATCATAAACCACGTGGCTGTTATCCTCAAAATGTTAAGGTAGTTGAGCTTCCCTTCACTTATATATTTGGTACATGTAAACTCCATCGATATAATGCACTAATATATCTCCCTCTTCAGTAAACTGACCACCTTCAATTTTCTGTTATACCAATACAATTTTTTTCTTCACTTCTTCTAGAGCTCCTAGCAACCCAGAACTTTTAAAGCCCATATGGAACTTGTTCTGCCTTATTCAAGTTTGGTTCCAGTTCTACTAATAGCTTTGATATTCTTGATTTCTTCTGCTTATGGCCAAATCAATACCCCATGTACGCCTTCCTTGCTTTCGGCCTTCGCCCCTTGTATGAATTACCTTACAAATAGCAGTCCCAATGGTACTTCTCCAACTCCAGATTGCTGCACTTCACTTAAGAACCTGACCAGCAATGGTAGGGATTGTCTGTGCCTTATTGTAACAGGAAGTGTTCCTTTCCAGATTCCAATCAATAGACCCTTAGCCATCTCTCTCCCTCGTGCTTGTAACATGCCCGGCGTCCCACTTCAATGCAAAGGTAGAATTTTTACATTCAGTTCTTAAAATTAAATACTATTATTTGATATAATTTATGAAGTATGGACACTTTAAAGGTATAGCACGTTCCGACACTAAACACAACATTTTGGAAGTGTTTTGTAGTTTTCAAAAATTAAAAACGTATTTCTTTAAATTAAAAATAATTTTTTTTAGAAAACAAAAAATATCTACTTGACACTAATCATTGTTCAATAAATTTGATTGTATGTCATTTTTATTAAATTTTTTTATGAATATAATAACTTAAAATAATATTTTTCAATTTAATTATTTATAAATTTACCTTTATATTTTTAATATTTACACATTTATCTCATGTGTCCGTGTTCTAATTTTTATATAAATATCGTTTTTTAGTGTTTGTATCCATATCCGTGTCCTATATATAAATGAATTGTGGTAATTCATTTACAAATCCAAAATGTGCATGTTTAACTTGAACGATAATTCATTTGAAATTCTGATGTATTTATTTCATAGAATTGGTTATAACTAATTATTCAAATTTGATCAAAATTGATAGAATTACTCTAAATTTAGGAGCCCTTACAAATACTTATTTGAACCTTGTTGTTTTGCAGCTTCGAGATCGCCACTTCCTGCTCCAGGCATCATCCTTTCCAATGGATAAAGATGATTTCTTTTCATGCTCAAAATTATTGAATTACACTTATGAATTAACTATACTTATTGATCTTCAGGTCCTGCTTCACTAGGACCGACTCTGTCGCCTGGAGTTTCTCCATCTGCTAGTCCCAGAGGTAAATAATGTACTTTAACAGTACATTAGTTATGCTGATTCAGAGTGTTCATGCTAAAAAAATCTTTTCAATCCTTGATCAGCTTCTGTGGCTCCGGAGCCAACTCCACCCACTCTTCCACCAGCAACCAGCACAACTCCAGTCCTGACTCCACCATCACCAACTGTGGGTACTGAGGCCCCAACATCCACTAGTGGAATCCGCCCAGATGTTAATCCTCCTGGTCCTCCATCAGCTGCTGCCTCCTTTTACAGCCTTTAACCATCACTTCTGCTATTTGCATTAGGATTTGTAGTTTTCAAGTACTACTAGATTGATATTTATGTAATAGTATAGTAAATATATTCTTGGTTGAGTGTGAGTGTGACTATTTTTTTGAGCTTTTTACATGATTGATTTGAGACCCCTATTGGGTGATTATTTTATTGAATAACTGAATAATATGACCTTTCTTTTCTCTATAATTTATTACTAGCTAACGAACATATTGTTTAGTTTCTCTTGATGAAAATTTCTTCATCGATCAGATTATGAAAGCTTAACAAATTCTTAGATAAAGTTCACCAACCAACAGTTGTGATTGTGCATTACAAAATATCTTTAAGACTCTAGTATATGTTCAAATTGGAAAGATTTGATAGCTTACTGAATTTGATTATTAATTCTACATTTTATTAGAAATTTTTATGTGGAAATAGAAATATTCATGCCTTTCCCATTCCATGCCATGTTCATTCATCATTCATGCCATTGTCACCAAATTAAGGCTTCTGCTTTATTAAGTAAAAGTTGTGAATTATGGGTCTAATTAGGTAGAAGATTAGTGGTTCAAATTCTGATTACCTAAAAAAACAAACTTCAATTGAATTTGCCCCTTTAACTTGACCAACTAACAAAAACAGACAAAACAGAGTGTGTGCAATAAGAATGAATTGAGTAAGTTAAACATGCAAACCAGCCCTATGGGAAGCACATGTATTCTTGATAGTGACAAAATATATGCTTATTCTGCAATCATGGAGTTAAGAAAAACATTTCCCTTCAAGTTTATTTGGGTCTTAGTTCTCTTAGTCTGTGTTTCAGCTTCAACCAAAGAAAGTGATGCACAAGGCTGCTCTATTGAGGACATTGACTTTGGGTTGTGTTTGAATCAAAGAAACATTTCATTTTCCATAGATAGCTCATGCTGCAAAGTGCTTAATAAAGTAGTGCAAGCAGGGTATAGTTGCTTGTGCTTATTGTTAGCATCATCTTTTCCACTTTTAAGCAAACCGGTTTCATTGTCTTTGTCGAATTGCTTCATAACTGTTCCTCCTTTGAGTCTTTGCAAAGGTAATGCTGAATTTTGACCCCTTTATTTAACTCTTTCTTTGCCTCTTGAAGTTGAAAGTTTTGAGATTTCTTGTTCATTTTCATTATGTGCAGTTGCAGCTCCAACGCCAATTGTGTTTCCACCGGAACGTCAGAATCAAGTCACGCAGCCTCTTCCTCCACCGCAAGAGAATAGCTCTACAGTTATGGCAACGCAGCCACCTGATGGACTTGTTTTTCCTCCACAGATTCCTTCAGTCTCACCTACAAATGTTACAAATACAAAGGCAGCAACACAACCATCTTCAACTGATAAGGCTTCACCTGAATCAACATGTCCGTCTGAGAAGAATGAAACGTCAGAAGAGCAGGATAATGTTGCACCAAATCTTGTTCTTGTCTTGAGCTCTTTACTTCTGTATTATATATATGCCTTAAAAGATTAGATAAATTATGCGAAACGTTCTAGTAAATTATGATCTTTAGTTATGGTTTCTCTTATATCAGCATCTCATCATGGAGTTAGTGTCTTTTAAAGTTGGGTTGCTCCATGAACATTGCATACCTCATATCCTAAAGAAAAATCCACATTATAACAAGAATAGCAATATAATTATTCATCAAAAACTTTACTACGGAAATGTCATTCCCCAGCAACAAAAGTTCCTTGACTTTTTTTTTTTTTTATCTAATAAAGTTCCTAACTTTTGATAACTTGAAAAAGAAAATACATGTTGGAATGAATAATTAGCTGCAATTGCATTAATTTTCTTGAAAAAGACAAGTAGTTTCTTTAATTTTATTTTTTTCGATGACAACGGGTCGGATTTTTGTTGGAGTCATTACCCGCTTTGCTTATAAATAATGTTGGATACGAATAGCGGGTACTCATATAATTATATCCCCAGCGCCTGCGGTTTATTTTCCCAACGGTTGCGATGCTCCGAGAAAGAAAGTTCTTAATTTTTAACAAGTCCTCTTAAATCTTCCTCAGAATCGCTTTCTTACAGAATTGGTGTTTCTTCTTGCCTCGCTTTCCTTCATTTTCTCATGGTTTCCTTCCTTCCAAACAATGGTTGCGGTTTCATTAAAGATCTGAATGCAAACCCAAATTGATTTGGCTGAAGAAGAAACAACTTCTTGGTTCGGTTAAGAAGAGCACGAATAGAGAGTTAGTGGGTTCTTGCAAAGGGAAATATTTTGAAAAGACTTTCTTTTTGAAGGAATGGGGACTGTGATTAGTAAAGCTGTAGATGGCATTGGAGGCTTCCTTGGCAATACTTTTTCTGCTCCATTTAAGACAATTTTTGGAACATCATGCGAGGATGTTTGTGCAGGGGCATGGGATGTGATATGTTTCATTGAGCATTTATGCTTTTCCAGTTTGGTGAAGTTGTTGATGATCTTGGGACTCTGTTACATATTTTTGTTGTTCTTCTACTTACTGTTCCAATTGGGAATTTGCCAATGCATTGGAAGAAGCCTCTGTAACATGTGTTGGGCCGCTTGTGGTACCTACTGGCATTCATGGGAATACATCACTTGTTTTTTGTGGCACAAATTGAAGAATACAAAACGTGTATATCGAAGAAGACGACGTTTTCGAGATGTTGAAAAAGGTTACCACTTTACAAGCTCTGAAAGTGAGTGTTCAAATAATCATCATCGGCTAAGTATTAGTAAAAAGCGAAAGTCAGTCAGGGAAGGAAGAAATGTTCAATTTTTAAGTAGACGTGGCACTAGGCTCCGCCATCGCCATCGCCATCGCCATCATCATGTCAATAAGGGTGGGTCAATAAGGCTGAGGAATTCTAGACAGCTTCAATTAGTTAATGTAAAAAATCATTCAAGACATGTGTCAAGTTTGAAGAGGAGACGTCTCAAGTGACCACATCTCTGTTGCAGAGTCACGGCATTAGGAGGACTTATTCTCTTTTACTTCGGCTCAGGTTATTCCCCATACAGTATAGGACTATTTTGATTTCACTATCAGACCAATTCGTTTAGATTCACCTTTTGTACTCTTTTGAATCTCCGTGGTGGCTCGAAACAAAAAGAAATTGATTGTTGGAGTTTTTAGATTTAGATTGGACTGATTTGCTTGGCGAGATAAACATAGAGATAAACATTGCTCTTAGTCTTAGCTATGTTTATCCTACATTTTTCAAATTAATTCCTGTTATTTGCTGTTTTAATATGTAGCTTGTTCATCTTGATAATTGTTAACTGTATCTTGCGTTATCTGATGGCTGCAGTTTATCTTGTTTGCTGGTTCTTTGTTTAATTCCAGTTCATTGGATGTGCTCTTTCTTTGTTTCATCTGCAGGATATTTTGATTAGCCTATTTTTTTCTTCAATTGATCTCAACTTTTTTTATGTTTTTAACATCCTTAGCTATTCTTCCTGCTTTAATCAATTTAATTATCAAGCTTTCGCTTTATTTGATTATTGAAGCATTGCCTGGTAATATTCTCCAATCCTTTTTTTTTTTTTTTTACTGTAATTCATCATGTATGGAATTAGAGAAATGCCATACCACTGTCGAGCGGATTGCATATGCTGTCCCGTGGTGACCCCATGGAGACCTTAAAGAGAAGGATTGCTGAGTTGAAGAAGAAGAAGAAGAATTATAAGGATAGGTTTGTGGAGGTTCCAGAATCAAAATCGTTTCTTGAGACAGCTACCATACCATTGATTCTCACTATTGTTGGTACTGCGCTCTTTGCAAAGCTCCTCATGATGGCATGCGCTCTAAACTTCAAATTTGATTGCCCTTCTTGTTATTGGCCTTTATCTTTTTATTTTCTAAAGTTTGGGTGGGAAAAAGGGTATGAAGGAGTTCATTTCTTTACTGTCTCTCCATCGTTCTGTCCCTTTATTTGAATTTTTCAGGTAGATTTACTTGGAGTCTGTTTGTTCAATGCTGCAATTCTATTTCGCTATAGATTTATTGTGTTCTGAAGAGTAGAGAACTGGCATATCGTGTTTCTTAGGATTTAGGTGTTGATTGTCTCTTAATATGCTGTTATAATTCACATTTAAAAGAACTAAACTTATTTGGTTGGACATCTCAATTTATTATTATGGAATTATGTAATACCTTCCCTGTTTTTCAATTCTGGTTGGGCTCCTATAAGATGGGAATAGAAAAATTGAATCCTGAAATCGGACTTCAATTAAACATTGTACTCTCATGTCACTGTTTATTTTCTCCCTGTTTAGACAATAATCATGTTGCGAAAATATATAAACTCTATCTGCTGCGAATAAGATTTTTCCTTTCATGCTGATTATGGCTTTATCGTCTGAGGTTTGTAATCCATCTAACAATCTGTATGATTGCTGTTGTGCAATCATAGCATGATAAACAGAACTCCCATGAAATGATTTGAGTGTAAAATCAGGAATGTTCCTCCTGCTCGAGGCACAGTCAGGATGCTTACACATTCTGAGTGGGACAAAATTTGAGAAGGTGTGGCCATGAATCCATGCTTGCCCGTCCAAATGCATGATCAAGAACCGGAGAATTTGTGCCGATTATTACTTCATTTTCTTTATATAGTTGAATCTTTTAATCTTGCTCCCCTTCATAGCAATTGTTAAGATCTCATGCGGATGCTGATGCTTATATGTGATTTTTGAATGTCTGCAGCAAGATTGGAGATTGGACAATAGATGCTCTGACAGATTCACTCACATATGTTGAAGAAAGCATTGAGAGTAATTGACGACTCTTGTGATCTTAATTCAGAAAAGAAAAAATCCCTTGCCTGTCTGTGAGTCAGTTTGTACAGAAAAACTCTTCTGTAATGTTTTCTGGTCGAGAATTGAAGAATGTGAATAGAATTTTAGGGCACCCTATTGTTTAGCCTGTGCAGATAATCTTGCTTGACAAGTTTCAAAAACCGAACCGCCATGTTTTGATCAATATTGATGTCTCTCCATTACAGGAGTTTCTGGAATCCAATAGAAGCATGAGAAGCAGAGAAAGCAGCTTTTCTTCATCACATTGTGCTCATGTACACAAACTCTCAAAACAAAAATGGTTGAATATATGCAGTTGTTTACAAGTGTTGCCTTAAAATAAAAAATAAAAGAATGACGTACCACCAAGCTATTGCTTTTGAAATTAATTCCAAAATTACTTTTTGAAAATCAGTTGTATAGCCCCACCAAAAAGTAATACTTAAATAAACACAGAAAAAAAAAAACTCAATTAATTTTTGGTCAAAAACTCGATTTAGGAGTTTTACATTCCATTTGTTACGCAGGATTACTTAACTGTAATTGTTGAATTCTGTTTCATATAGTATTATGGATTAAAATTCATCGTATGTGTAATCGCAATTCAATTTATTTTTGGTCAAAAACTAGAGTTTTACAGCTCATTTGGTACATGAGATTTGCTTAATTATAATTGTTATATTATGGATTTCGGTCCATAAAAATATTATGGATTAAGTCTCATCACATGTGTAAGTGTAAATTATATTGTAAAACATAATTTATATTGCAACATGAATTAAATACGTGTGAGAAGTTCAATGACAATTTTGAAAATAAAACAAATATACACATATTCATTTATTAATATATATTCATTAGTTTATTTGTAAAATATTCATTAATTTATTGATAAATATTCATTTTATTTTAAAACAAAATCAACAATTATTTTGTATTTTTTTGTGTTTTTATATACTTTTTGTCTCGATTTGTTATTTTTTCGGTACGTTTTATCTCGATTTTTTTTTGTTACATTTTAAGTTTTTTTTAAGAGAATTCAATGAATTCATACCTACAAATAAAAATATAAAAAAAATATCAATTAAATTAAGTACAAATGAAATTGTATTAATATAAAAAATTAACATTTATTAATAAACTAATACATTTTTTTAATAAACTAATAAACTTTTTTCAATAAATTAATCAACATCTAATTCATTTCGTAATAAAACTTTTTAGTTTATTCATAATGAACTTTCTTATTAAACTAATTAATATTTACTTTATTTATAATAAATTTTTTTAATAAACTAAAGAAACAGTTTTTAATAAAATAATAAATATTTAGTTTTCATAATGAATCTTTTTAATTTATTCACAATGAACTTTATTGATAAATTAATAAAATTTTATTTTATTTGTAATAAAATTTTTTTAATGACAAAATAAATCTTTTTCAATATACTAACGAACATTTTTAATTCATTCGTAATTAAGATTTTCAAAAAACTAATGAACCTTTACTTATTTATAATTAATTTTTTAATAAATTAATAAATCTTTTTCAATAAACTAATGAATATTTATTTAATGACAAATGATGGATATTTATAAAAATACTACTGTGTGATTAATAGCTACGTAAGTTTGATTTATTTACAAAATTTTCATGCTTCTTACACGTGTGATATGTTTTGGTCTATAATACTACATGGATCAAGGTCTAGTATATAATAATTGATATGTGAGAAGCAGTGATAATTTTATAAATAATCAAACTTACACTATTATAAAAAAACAGTAATATTTTTGTAAATATTTATCATTTATCCTCAATTAAATGTTCATTATTTTATGAAAAAATATTTATTTGTTATAAATTGAAAATTCATTACAAATTATAAATAAAATAAATATTCATTAGTTTATTAAAAAATTTTATTTGTTATAAAACTGAAAGTTCATTACGAATAAAGTAAATATTTATTATTTTATTAAAAAAATATATATTACGAATAAATTAAAGATTCATTAGTTTATTAAAAAAAATTTGTTAATTATAAAACTGAAGGTTAATTATTAATAAAGTAAAAATTTATTAGTTTATTAATAAAAATTTATTTTTTATCCATCAAATTAAATACACAAAGAAATAAAAATGAACATTTACGATAAATTAATGATCCTTTTATTAATAAATTAATGAATCTTTAGTTTATTCGTAATAAATTTTAAGTTTATTTGTAAATCGTAATAAACTTTTTTCAATAAACTAATAAATATTTGCTTTATTCGTAATAAATTTTTTTTAATAAAATAAAGAATCTTTATTTTGTTCGTAATAAATATTTTTTAATAAAATTTTACTTTATCACAAATAACGAATATTTACAATATTGTTATTGTCTTTCACAAGTGCTAATTGGACTTTGATCTATAATATATCATGGACTGGAGTTGAGAATATAATTTGCGATTTAATTAAGCAATATAATTAGTCTCTAATTTTATATTTAGTTTAATAAATTAGGTATGACTTAATAATCTTAAAGACTTTCTATAAGATAAAGCTTTAACTAATAGCCACCTCTCTCATCCCTAAAATTATAAAAGTAAAAAAAAAAATTAATCTAGTCTAACTATTTTATTTTATTTTCAAAACAGTTTTAATTTTTTATTTTTTAACTATCTATATGTTTAATTTACCAATTTATCGCACAATTTAAACTATTAATACTAAAATTAAAATATTTTTATCAAATAAAAACAAACTTGACTAGTTTTATAGTTTAACGAAATAAAAAATTAATACAAATTCTATATTCAAGCAATTCGCGAATGTTTATCCGAATACATGTGGCCAAGAAAGCGACTGCAAAAAAGGATAGATAACCATTACTTTTGACAATTAGATTATTAGTATTATTTATTTCGCATGACCAAATATAGGTCTTAAAAGTAAAAAATTTGACCAATAAAGAATTAAATTTAATCAACAAAAATAAAATAAATTAATTATCTTCACCCAAGAAAATGATAAATGAAATTTTTTATGGAAAAAAAAAAGATAAATGAAATTATGTATCAGTACGAGAAAATTTAATCTAATAAAAAAAAAAAATTAGAATTGAAGAGTTTTTGTCCTATCCATTGTTTGTCTGTATGTCCCACATAACATAACTCCACTTGCTTTTGGAGTTATAGTCCAACACCCCAACTCCGATATTCATTGGGTTGGCTTCTCTTCTTTATAACATCCTCTGCGCAGATCTTTTCTCTACAATTACACTTCACCACTTTGGCAGCAATTCCCAAGTAAGAGAGAGAGTGTGTGTGTGATCTCAAAGCCATGGCGGGTGGAGCATTTTCAGACGCAGGACCACTGAAAAGAGCTCATCTTTACGAATATAAGATTACTGCTTACTTCATTTTCGCTTGCATAGTTGCTGCTCTTGGTGGATCCCTTTTTGGTTATGATCTTGGTGTTTCTGGTCAGTTGTTTTCTTCTTTAATTTCTTGATAATGATACCATAATATTGCAACTTATATATATATATATATATATATACATTTTTATTCAAAAAACCTTCAACTGTTGACCACTATTTCATCAAATGACAAAATTTTGGCTTATACTATTGGTGGGTTTGGAAATTGAAATATCTGAATGCTACTGATGGCTTTCTAATTTTCCGTAAATGAAATTAGATGAAAGAATTGCAAGTTCCAAACTTTGGGTTCCTAAAACACAACACAGAGAAAAAGAATTTTGCTTTGCTTTTCTGGTGAGCAGGCCAAGGTTTCAGCTTCAATTAATCTCCAATATTTACTCAAGTTTGTTAGAATACAGTTCAAAAGCTGTGTCTTCATTGTAGACTAAACGTGAATTTTATGAAATGTAGTGATTGTTTATGAAGAGGGAAAGTTTCCCTCAAACCATAGAGAGCAAAAACTTTTGATAATCATAGTTGAACATAGTGTGATTATTGCAGGTGGAGTAACTTCAATGGATGATTTCTTGAAGGATTTCTTTCCAAAAGTGTACAGAAGGAAGCAAAAACATCTCCATGAGACTGATTACTGTAAATATGACAGCCAAATTCTTACTCTCTTTACATCCTCATTATACTTTGCGGCTCTTGTTTCCACATTTGGAGCTTCCCATGTTACTAGATACAAGGGCCGACGAGCCAGCATTATCGTTGGATCAATCAGCTTCTTTGTAGGAGCAATCCTCAATGCAGCTGCTGTCAATATTTCTATGCTGATCATTGGAAGAATTCTGCTTGGTGTAGGCATTGGATTTGGCAATCAAGTAAGTCCATTTCTTTCAGATAAAAGATATTATGCTTCGCTTTTCTTATCGTATGCATTTAAATGAATAGCTTTTACAAAATTTTTAGCAGCTAATTGTCACCAAATAAAGCTGTTACAACCAGAAAATGTTCAAATAAGCTGTTATTTTCGCTGATTAGTTTTCTTAACATCTTATCCAATATAGCTGCTGACATTGTTAGTGTTCCAATGGCTCAGGCAGTTCCCTTGTATCTTTCCGAAATGGCTCCAGCTAAAGTCCGAGGAGCAGTTAACCAATTGTTTCAACTGACAACCTGCTTAGGAATCCTGATTGCCAACCTCATAAATTATGGAACAGATAAAATTCATCCGTGGGGATGGAGGTTATCTCTCGGATTAGCTACTGTTCCTGCAACTCTGATGTTTATTGGGGGTGTTTTTCTCCCTGAGACTCCAAACAGTCTAGTAGAACAAGGCAGATTAGAAGAAGGAAGAAAAGTATTGGAGAAAGTTAGAGGTACTACAAAAGTGGATGCAGAATTTGCTGATCTTATCGATGCAAGCAATGTAGCAAGAGCCATAAAACATCCATTCAAGAATCTTCTCCAGAGAAGGAATCGTCCCCAGTTGATCATCGGGGCTTTGGGGATCCCAGCATTCCAACAGCTAACTGGCATGAACTCTATACTCTTTTATTCTCCTGTCATATTTCAGAGCTTGGGTTTTGGTTCAGGGGCATCTCTGTATTCATCAGTCATAACCAGTGGATCACTCGTTCTCGGTGCCCTCATTTCCATGGCTTTAGTGGACAAATTTGGAAGAAGAGCTTTCTTCCTAGAAGCGGGAACTGAGATGTTCTGCTACATGGTAAAATCACTTGCCAATTTTTCAGCACTTAATTGCATTAGCTGTAAGAAATTTGATTTAAATTTGATCTTGATTGATTTGTATATAGGTGGCTGTGGCTGTAACATTAGCCCTCAAGTTTGGACAAGGAGTAACACTTCCAAAAGGAATTGGCGTCTTCCTTGTGATAATCATTTGCTTGTTCGTGTTGGCATATGGAAGATCTTGGGGTCCTCTCGGTTGGCTAGTTCCGAGCGAGATCTTCCCACTGGAGACGAGATCAGCTGGGCAGAGTGTTGTGGTGTGCGTCAACATGCTCTTCACTGCTTTGATAGCACAGTGTTTTCTGGTTTCACTCTGTCATCTTCGATACGGAATCTTCTTGCTGTTTGCTGGCCTGATTATGATCATGAGTAGCTTCATATTCTTCCTCCTGCCCGAGACAAAGCAAGTCCCGATCGAGGAGGTTTATCTTCTCTGGCAAAATCACTGGTTCTGGAAACGCGTTGTGGGAGATGGAGATCAAGTAGAACTAGATGACAAGACTGCATCAAAAGTTTAAAATCCCTCCTCAAAATCAGAAATAATACATGTTATATGTTCATAAAAAAATTCCACGAAGTTAATGCCAAATTCAGAATCAAACTTGCTTAGCAGGTGTTTCGCCCTTGAAAAAGTGAAATACGAGGTGTGTATGTCCGATCTATACACGGCTTCAAGAATAAAAGGCAAGCGATAAATTGACTATTGGACCGTGATACAGTGATAATGGAATTGAAAATGAAGGATTACAAAGAGATGGATCAACACAAACTATACTAATTACTTTAATCCTAATCGGAAACAATAAAAGGATAAATTAGATACTAACCAGGCACGGCGCCGAATAATATGACGGAGACAGCCACTTTCCTTATGACGGAGACAGCCACTTTCCTTTGGATTCCCGTTGAACAAATCGAGATTGGGTTTGTTGGCTTAGATAGTTTTAAATCCGAATAATTGATTTTATAAGACTGTTTTGATTCTAGTTTGTTAGTTTAATATTAAAAAAATTATAATATGATGTGATTTGGATTTATAATAATTTTATATATAAAAACTATTATTATACTACATTTATATGAATTGGAATAATACAAAATGAATTTTTTCTATTCCATTATATATCAGTCTCTTCTCATTAAAAAAAAAAAAAAAAACCAACAGTTTCTATGCCTACCATTTGTGATACAGCGAATGCATGGCAGCTCGGAGACCACGGACGACGGATCTGTGCAATCCATTTGTTGTCTCCTTCGGAAGCACCGACTCTCTTGTTACATTTTTTTCCCCAGCGGCCGCTGCTATCTTCATCATCTGTAAGGCCATAAGCCGTAGCCACCATGGTTTCTACTTTATGGTTTATTTGCCTGTTGTATTGACATGTTTCTCAATGTGAAATCAGCAAAACTGATTTTGATATAAAATCTATGTTCTTCAGCAAAAATTAAACTACTTTCAAATGGATACAACTGTATTCCATGGAAAAACCTTCATTCTAGCATTCCATGCTCCCTGTCAAATAGCAAATGCCCTCAGCAACATAAGAAAATAAACAGCTTGGGCTGGATTTAATATGAAAGACTCTCATCATTTTCCATCAATTTTCAACCAATCTAAACTAAGATAAAACCCAAGTATCCAAAAATAAAACATCAAAAGGAATATCTAAATATTGCATTGCTGTTATGCTATGTACTTGGAGACTAGGCTAATTTTATTTCCACCCATCAGACCACTCAGCTTCATCTGCAACATGTTTTGGAATTTCTGTTGGACATGACTCTCGACTCCAATCCTATGCAGCATCTTCGGAGGACACACGATTTTCTTGGCCGCCATAGTCATTATTGACACGGTTATCTTTCATTTGATGTTCATCATAATCCTGCCTTTCTGGGAGAGCACAACCTTGATACGATTCGTTGTCTGCACAAGACCATAAAAGCTTATTCCAGTATGGATCCTGCAAATCACAAATGACAGAACATAAGTGAAATAGACAACATGTATTCATGAAATTCCAACCGATCCAATGAATCTTTTAAATATTTTATATTCTGATGCATTGATTTGGTCCATCTTTTAACTATTGGCTCGCTCTTTTGCGTGCACAAACACAGATATCAAAGATTGATTTCTTCATACCTGCATGCAATTGTATTTATGCATCTTAGTGGGCGACGAAATACACTTTTCAAGAAGCAGTATTATTTTCTTCAAATTAAACAAGTTTCTATTTAATTTGATCGAATATCTTATCATGGTCTCCAAAAATAAAAAATACCTTGCTGATAATGTGTGGATTCCCAATAATGACAAGCAAGGATATAGCACGGGTAATAGCCACATTAAACCTTCTTGGATTGCTCAAGAAACCCAAACTATGAGCTCTGTCAAACTCGTTGTGTTTGATGGTTGATCTGACAGTTGATATGACAATAACTTTCCTTTCTTGTCCTTGAAATTGTTCAACACTGCCAATTTTTATAGGCATATCCAAATCATCAAATATTTTCTTTAGCTTGAGTAACTGCTGCCTATAAGGAGTAATCACTCCGATATCAGCCTCATTCAGATTTCCCTCAGCAATTAGCTTGTTTACAACCTCCACTACCTTGCTTGCTTCAATTCGATTAAACCATGATGGATTGTTTCCTTCCCTCTCATCACACCCTTGTATGCCAAAGAAAAGAACCGGAAAGTCCCTGCCCGGAAGGAGCTTTACCAAAGACAATAAGGAAGTTATGTCATCTGTAGACTCTTTGCTTGCAATCAGTTCCCCTCCATAAAACAGGTCTGAAGGGAGATGCAGAATATCTGGGTGACATCTGTAGTTCCTAACCAGTTTTGTTACATAGTTTTCATCCCCATTGTAGTAATATTCACACTCTAAGAGCCTCTCCAAGTATGATTTTCCCAGTCCGTATGTTTCTGCATCTCTAGAGTATACTACAGGACCCAACTGCATGGGGTCTCCAGCTAGAACTACAACTGTATCTTTCTGGCAGAGGTTGGATACAGGGATCATGCTTTCTGGCTCTGAAGCTTGCCCAGCCTCATCCAAGAATATATGAGAGAAGTGGCCTCGTTCAACACCTTCTGAAAATAGATGACAGGCACTCATGTATGTAGATACAATGATCCTATAGCGTGTAAGAGCACTGAGTGGGGGACATTTGAAGAGACACTCATCAAAGAAACAAAAGCGAAGGATATCAGACTTAACCTCTTCGTATGGCCGAGAAGTTGCATTGAGTCTGAATATCTCATTGTCTCGAATATTAGCAACATTTTCATTAAGAAGCTTCTCTAGCAAGTGATCTGCAGCACTATTTGATGGTGCACAGACAAGAATTCGAGCATCCTTCCGATTTTTATAGAGCTGGAGGATTGCTTCCACTATTGTCATCGTTTTACCAGTACCAGGAGGTCCATAAATGACATAAGGTGGAGCCCCTTTGCAGCCAAGGATCATCTCTGTTGAACACATCTGCTCTTCATTAAGATTACAAGTTATAGGCACCAGAGAAGTAGTTTCAATAAGCCTATTTCCAGAGCACTCATAAGGAAATAGGAACTCTGTCCCTAAATCTTCTGCAGCATCTGCAGCATGATACATTTTTCTCATGTTGACCCGATTATATGTGAAGTTTACATCATAAAGATTCCCATCTAAATGGCACATGTGAAATTTTGGATCAAACTTCAAATATACTTCATCAGCTTCAACACGATGAATAAACCCCTGAAAACACATTCATTTTTACAAGAAATCACAAGCCAAACAATAAAACAATACTGATATAGTCAAGGAACATTCAAACATGACAAGATGCACCAACTGCTTTTTAACATATGGAATCTAACCAAGCTGAACCTTCAAAAGGAAAATGAAGTCAAATCAGGTATCTTATGTAAATGAAACGAAACCTGATATGGGGTGGTTGTGTCATCGGCATTTGCAAGCTTGGTAAAAATATTATCTCCATGGACAAGTGAAGGTCTCCGCTCAGCAAGCCCTGGAACCATGAGCAACAGAAAATTCCCCTTCTTCTTCATCCTAACACCCTCCATGTCATAAGTTCTCATGTCTTCCTGGAAAAAGAAAATCATTTTCAAAAGATAGAATTTGAAATTTTACACCACTATCAATATTGTTTTCCAAAAGAAAAGGTTACCTCCATTTGTAGTTCTTCCATGATCAACAAAGTTTTGAAGTAAGAAGCATAATTCTGTCTTGTTAGACCTGCCTTAATAGCATCAGGAATCTGTTTGCTCTTAATCAACTCTCTCGTTTTGACAGGAATATCATATCGAGGAAGCCTATTCTTGAATGCCCGGCCTACCTTCCTCACAGGACGTGAACCTACAAGAAATGTGTCCACAGTGAATTGCTTCTTTTTGTGAGCTCTAGAATATGGCTTTTTTGAAGCCAAAGACCTGGATATCTTATCTTCAGCCAATAGAAAAACCATTCGCTCAATTACATCACTGCCCGCATCGAAATGAACCACTGAATTGTGCACACCAATTTGCTTTGGAGTGCAATTTAGCCAAATGGTCAAAGTGTCACCGGGAGGAAGCATTCTGTCTTCCATTGTATAAGACTCTAGGAAACCACTGTTGCCATTCCCAGCATTTGCTGATGGAGGCTCCGTCAGAGAGAGGGTGAAAGAACTCTCAGGACTGGAAGCATAAATTTTAATCCACAATTCTACCTCTTCATTGGTGGTGTTCTTGATAGTAATTGAATTTGAGGCAGTCTCTCCCAGAATTACTGACTGAGGCTTCCCATTTACAAAGGGGAATGGAACAGATATGATTATTGGACCCTCTTCTATTGGATTATAACTACATACAGATTTGTCGTCCTGATAATCAATAAACCCAATTTCCCCTTTATCTCCGATGACAGAACATTCGTCATCATCCCATTTTCCGTCAATTGTACTCATTGCTAACAAGAAAATAAACCAAAAAATAAAAATCCATCAGCTTGGCAACTCGTGAGTATTCTCATTCTTACATTTTTACCACTAACACAGAAACTGGAGACTAAAACTCACATCGTAGCAAACCCATTAAAAAATAGGCCAAATGTAAAAATAACCCTTCAACTATACCCTTTAGCACGAGTCATACCTCTAAATATGACTCAGTGTAATTAAGCCATCTGAAATTTAAAATCGTTACAATCAACCCCTCAACTATACCTCCATTAGCCACCGTTAACCCAAAATCGTTAAGTCAACTCGGTCTAATGAATCAGCGTCGTTTTGCCTCAACTAAAACGGCATTGTTTTAATTTAAAGAAAATCAGATGTTAATTCAGTTAAAACGTTCCAATTTTGAGTTTAAAATAAATAGGCTAAAGGTCCAAATCAGCTTCTCAAATATTGATTCGATGTAATCAAGCTCCTCAACTTTCTACCCAACATATCTGTAATCACTCATAGATAATGCAATTAAGAAAGATACGTAACTATAAGGCATAAAATCGCTTTTATATTGATTAATTCAGTGAAGCTTAGCACCATCAATTTTACAATAAATAAAAGATAGTCACACTGTTGTAACATAAATTAAAATCTAAAAATTATATCAAAGGCCAAAAACTCACAATGAAGTTTCAACACCCATAAAAATTGTTCATAAAGTCCATTTTTTAGCCATGAAATTGCAATAACACATTAATGGTACTACAATTTCTTTGAATCCTTCACTACGATTTAGTGAGATTGAAGAAGATTATGTAACAATCTTACTTTACGATTTCTAAATTCCTAAGTTCCAAGCAAGAAAGCTTGCATATCATAGTTAGGGATTAAAGAATATGAAATTATAAAAAATGGGGGTAGAGTCAAAGAATGGGAATTCTAATAGGGGCAGGTTTTTTTTCTCTTTTAATTAAAACGGCACCATTTCAACGTAAGGTAATAAGAGTTTGATTGCACCAATTTTAAATTTTATGGGTTTAATTGCATTGAGTCAGATGTTGGGAGTTGACTCACACTAGAGGGCATAGTTTAAGGACTGATTTGGACATTTGGCCCATGTTTTTTTAATTTTCAAATGCAAAATGATGTTATTTTGCCTTCATATTATACAACATCCTTTTGATTTATTTTGAAAATTAAAAGAATTAAAAAAAATGAAAATAATGTCTTTTTAGAGATCGAATTGGCTCAACGGGAGAGGATTAACGGTCGATAAGTAAGATCTATTTTAAAAGCTTAATTGCTTAAAGTTGGAGTATCACTCGCGCTAAAAACTATACTTGAAGGGCTGATTTGCACCTTTAAGCTTAAAAAATGTAAGAGATAATAAGAGTAGGACGATACATTCAGGATTTATAAGAAACGAAAGACGAACACATCAAACAACACATCTATCAAACTAAACTTCCAGTTATAGCATTTAATTCCTGAACTCTTATTATCTGACATTCAATTGGCAATTTATTAAGAACATAAAGAAGAAAGATAAACACTTTACCTGGTGAAAGTTCAAAAAGAAATTGAGAGAGGAATCGAACTCAATGCAGATTGATGAAGTGACCCTTTTGCTAAACAAGGTTGAAAGCGAACCCTTTCACTTCTCACAGAAGCATTATTACAAAAAACAAGTAAGTCAGGAAATAGATTTTACTTAGGCGCACACAACACTTTATTAGTCATAGAAACTTGAAAGGAAAGTTGCAGTTTGCATAGCTTACTTTCCAAGGAGGCAAGGAACCTTTGTACGTGGACCAGTTGTATTCTAATTTAGGGTCCACCGGAAACAGTGAAGGCAACGGTAACCGCCAAAAATGCCCAACACGATTGTATATAAACTTGTATTCCTTACAAATCTTACATGTATTATCCGTTTAATTATCAGATTACGTTTAATTATCTATTTATTATTAAAAATTTTAAAATAAAATTCAAACTAAATAAATAATTAAAAATTAATAAAAATATACAAATATTCTATTATAAATTACTATAAATTCAAATAAAATAAAATTTTAATACATTTAAATTAAAATAATTCATCAAATTGTATAAAAATAATAAAATTTAAATATTTTATATTATAACAGAAAACTTATATTTCAAATTTTTAACTTTCATTACATTTTTAATTCAACAACACATAAAAAAATAATTAATTATATCATTACATTCAATAAATTACAATAAAATAAATTATATATATATATATATATTAGCGGATATCCAAAAACCTTTAACCGTACTCATCCCAAAACTCTAATACCCATTAAAATTTAAAGGAATTTGGATTAAGTTGATACTCACGAAATCCGTACCTCGCTTATATTCTTTCTAATCCCTAATTGGAAGGATTGCATAGGGGGCAGAACTGTCCAAAAAATTAATAATTTTCACAATAACAGTATTAGGTAATATTCTGGTTTAGAGAACCGCATTATGGCCCACACGATGGGTCCTTAAACACGTTTATATTTGAAATAAGAGCAACAGTTGCTGCTGGCATTCAAAAATTAAGAAAATGTTTGTACAAAATAATTATTATGAACTACAGCCTTTTTGTAAAATCTCAATAATACTAATATTAATTTGAAAATAATACTATTTTTGAGATATATCGTAAACATTAAGAAATTCTATATATAAAACATATTTGAAAAAAAATAGTTTATACAAAATGGAGATAAAAAAAAAAGGGTACTAACATAAAACATTTTCGAATTTTTAAATAATAGTTATTGGTATAGTCAAGTTAAATTCAGTATAAATTTTACCCTAGCTTGACTTGTTTTAGTATATTATCAACTCATCTCCGTACAAAATGGCTATCACCAAACCACAGCAGACACCTCTAAGGAATTATAGCAGTCAACATTAAATCAAGGCATCCTGCAATTTTAGTTTTTCTTCGAGTTTTTCCTGCTCTCGGATGTGGATGTCTGGATGATCTTGGATGATGCGGCTGTGACTTTAAGTTCCCTTGACATTCCAAACTTTTTAACTTCTCAATAATATAATTAATACTAAAGTAAAAGTAAAAAATCAAATATTTGAAGCCAGTTCTGCGCAGTCAAATACAACATTCACTATCAGTCACTCGAATTAAACATAAAACGCTAAAAAAAACATGTCCAATGCAGAAAAAACTCAGGCTGTTGCAGAATCCTTGACAGATTCACGCCAGGCATACTCCCTTGCTCCATCTTTGTCCACAATCTTGATCACAAAGTTCGGTGGCGCCACAACCAACCTTGATCGGATCTCCATTATGCACTTATCAACCAAATCAATTGCTGCTTCGACCGACATACCACTATGGTAGTGTCTGTCCATCATGGACAGAGAAAAATAGGACCCGTAGCCAAATGCTCCCTTATCAACCTTGTGAAGGGTAGCAATATAGTCGATGTAGTAGAGAGAAGGGCCAGTCTCTTTGTCGTAGCCAGCAAGAAGGATATTCACAAAGTAAGGGTTCTGCAAAACCACATGTTGCATTCAGCAGGCCACATTTTTATAGAATTATCAGCCTACTATAGTCGTGAAAGTTCATCACAAGAGATAAAGTCAAACACCAAATCCAAAATACAGTATTGCAATGTGATAATGCAGTGTGATCCCTCCCTTTCTGGCATCTATACATCAATGTTTCAACAACTAAGAGAAATTCAAACATACAACGTCCAGAACAAACATCAGATGTGCCTCAAATGAGACCCCTACAGGCTACAACTAATGGTTCTAAAGAAAGTTGGTAGAGCAAATAATCTAATGATTTGCATAACACACACAAGTTTCTCTCTCTCAGGCCTTGTCATGCCAGAATAATCCCATCCAACTGCAACAATCCTTGCACTACAGAACATTAGTGTATGCAGGGGAAAAAAACATCAGCTTCTATAAATTCTCAATGCACACAGAAGGATACATTTTACTCAGCGCTCCACCAATTTATGATGACTTTCCTTTACTTAAGTCACTCCTCGAACATACATACTCCATAACAACTGTCAACTTAGGACGAAACTGCTCTGCTTTTTTCACCCAAAACTTGCTCTCCATAGGGAATAAGAGCACATGAAAGAATACATTCAAGTGCACAAATGAGCAAAAGAGAGATAATAGTCACACAAGAAATTGAAAGGGCAATTCAAATGAGAGATAGAAACAAACTAGTGAGCATAGGCCAAAGGTGCAAATTAGCCCCTAAACTATACCATATGGCGTGAGTCACTTTCTTAACTTTGATTCATTACAAATAAGCCCCTTGAACTTTAAATTCAGTGCAAATTAGTCATTGAACTATACACTATAGAACGAGTCACTCTCATCAAACTGAGTTGACTCACAGTTCTGGTTTAAGGGGTTTAACATATAAAGGGCCTAATTGCACTGAATTTAAAATTTAATAATTTATTTGCACTGAATCAAAATTGAAAAGTGGCTTGCTCCACAAAGTATGGTTTAGGGGCTAATTTGCACCTTTAGTCGCAAGCATATAACATAATGATAACACAAACAGCATATAGCGTTCTAAGCATTCAACAAACATGCTGGCCAAAGCTACATCCTATTCAGAGAATATATATATATATATATATATATCAAATACAAGCTATTGAGATTAAATTACCAAGATATTGACGCCAATAACACAGGTTTTCATTTATCATTAATATGCAAGTAACTAAACCTACTATAGACAATCCATTCAATATGCATAACTGCCAAAGCGAATTAAAAATCCTAGCACCTGTTAACCTACTATAGACAATCCATTCAATATGCATAAATGCAAAAGCGAATTAAAAATCCTAGCACCTGTTCGTGCAAAAAAAAAAAAAAAAAAGCCTGGGAACATTTCCCAACAAACAAAGCACGCTCAGAGCAAATGCCCAAATCCTAAATCCTCAAATCTGCAATGGAAACAAAATTACCTTTCTCAAAGCAGTAGCGAGCTCCCCTCGAGTAAAGTTTGCAGCAGCGGCAGTGGTCAAAGGAATACCATTGCGAAACTGATACAGCGCCACGTTCTTCTGTATGTACTCCGTAAATTGAACTCTGCGGCCATACTCAAAAATTTCAAATCCCTATTCCTGGTTATGTCTGTATATTTAGGGAAGTAGAGTAATGGCGATCGACATACCTGTCGCCGGGCTCGCCGCTAGCGGCGATAAGCTTGTGGGAGTCAAGGATCATGATCTTGTCTTCATTGGACTTGTGTACGAGGATGCTGTGCACGGCCGATGTATCTGCCGCTAGTATCGCGAAACCATTCCCTACTAGCCCGAATACGCACTCCATCCTTGTTGATCTGTTTGCTACTGGATTATGTGTTGTGTTTTTAGGATTTATGTCTTTCTGTGATTTGATTTTGGTTTGGTTAGTGAAGAAGATGTTCTCTCTTCTTGAGGAACAAGTTACGGAATTTTCTACTGATTGAAGGGCAATTTGGGCATTGTGAATGTATCGGGTAGCGTTTGGAGATCGAAGTGAATATATTCTAGGTTATGAATAAGAGTTGCCTTCGTTTCATTTAGTATATGTAAACTCCGGTCCGAATGAAAATAAATTCTTTTTCTAAGGTCTTACCTTTAACTAACAAGAGATTACAATTGTTAGTAAGATTATTAATTCAATTATATATGAATCTAAATTATCTTTTTTCCTTGCAACAATCATTAATCTTGATATGGTAGCAGTATTTAATTTTCTTTGTTAGGATTACAGGTCTAATATACTTTTTTTTTCATTTTTTTTTCTATGGATAATTTTTTTTTATGTAAACCAGATATATTCTCGTATGAAATAATTATATTAGGAATTGAAATAATCATGTTCGGAATTTAATTATAGTTAAAAAATTTTACTTGTTTTTAAGAATGCGTTATGGTGGAATTCGAAAGGAATTGGAAACAAAAGTTTTTTTTTAATATACTCAACTTATATTGCTAGATGCTAATTACTTAGTCACAAACCCTTAAGTTTTTTCTTGAGTAATCTTTATTAATATATGCTCTCTTGCAAAATTTAATTTGAAATCCTATACTTTATATATAAAATTAAAAAAAATGACATGGAGAAGATTTAAAATTGAGATCCTACTCTTTATGTATAAAATAATAAAAAAAATATAATAACAATGAGATTTTCATTAACTTTCACAAGATAGGTTAAACTTATTAAGTAGTTTGGTGTTTACCTGTTAAATGTAAGTTGATTAATATTGATATTTAATAAAATTAATTGAATTACTGCTATTAGAATATAAAATTACTGAGTGGAATATAATTTATATTATTTGAAGTATATATTTTTATATGAAATATAAGTAAATAAAATAATTATTATATATAATTATATAATATAATTAAGATAATAAAATTTAATTAATTAAAATTTTAAATATATATATAGTTTATAAATAAAATTAATATTATTTATGCTTATTATATTAAATAATATATATAACAAATAGAAATATATTATATTTTTTTATTTAAAAATAAATAAGATAACTAATTTAAATATTATTTATAATATTTATATATTTATAATTATAAATAATTTATTGATTAAAAAATTTAATTGAGAAGAAATAAGTATTTTATAATTAATAAAATATAAAAGATAAATATTCCAATCTATACCATATAATAAAAGGTAATCCGGAAATTACTGCAGCAGGTACAGTGGATTTCCGGTTTTGTTCTTCATTTTTTTTAGCTGAAGGAGAGAAAAACGACGTCGTTTCATACGGGACAGAAATTGGACGGTGCGTTTTCTGTGCATGGGAAACGGGGGGGAGGGGAGGGGAATATTTCTTCTGTCGCATGCACCGGCCCTATTCATTTCTTTTCTTCTTCTCCTTCACACGCTGGCCCTAGCTTTTCTTCTCCTTCCATTTTTCTCTGTTTTTGCAGCCAATTTTAGTTTCTTCCTCTCTTACGCTGGCCTTTACTTTTTCCACTCTTTTATTTTTTCTGTAGCTTTGCTTTTGGTTTTTTATAGTTTTTGTTTTAGATCGTGAATTTTTTTTTTCAGTTTTTTTGGATTTTTTTCCTTCT
>CATIWF010196750.1:0-28767 GCA_949630135.1 Balakata baccata
CTCATTATCGTTCTTTGCACGCATCGAATCCGGAACATTCCGATCCTTGTCCAGCAACCCTTCCCCAACTAGGGTTTCATACAAGGGAACCATATCTACACAAACAGAATTCATTCAGAGTTAGGTCACACATAACTAGGTACTTTTGACGGTCGCAAATACCTCCTCCTTGAGGCGCACCTTCTCAATGTCTTGCACATCTGAATGTGTCAGGAGGAATCGCTTGTGAGCAAGCACGAGCTACAGTTGCTGGGCGCCTTCTTCCCTTTCCATTACGGGAGACTCAGTGGTTCGGATTTGAAAAAAATATAAAATGCTTCAGTTCTGGGAGATCGCTTGAGCAAGGAGAAACTGAACAACCCTCCAAGCTGTATAAATGAAGAGAATTTTATATTATATTTGCAACGAGTGTTGAAAAACGTTTTTTTAAAAACAAATTTAATTTTTAATTTTTTTGAATTTTAAAAACTATTTTTTTTGGTAAATAAATATTTTAAAAAAATATATATTTGAAAAAAATAATTTATAAAAAATCAATAAATTAAATTAAAAAAATTCAAAATCGATTTTCATGAAACTCAATAGCACTCCCAAATTGAGATTCTAATATTTTTCATCCCTATATTCATATAATAGAATTTATAATTATATTTTTGTGTTTAGTCTAATTCTATTAGTTTTTAATCTATTGTTAGTTGAAATTATTATTTTTGTCCAACTTTTGAATTAACAAAAATAAAAATTACTAACCAAAATAGCTATTATTAAATTAGTCAAAATTTGTATGAATTTAATTTTTTATTATTATTATTATTATTATTTGGGATTGCAAGAGAAAAGCACTTTTATAAGAAAAAAAATTATTTTTATTTTTATTTTTTTGAATTTTGAAAATTAATTTTAGAAATAAATAGAGAACTAATTTTTTTTAAGAAATAAATTTAGAACAAATAGTTTATAAAAAATTTTGAAAAAAATCAGTTACTTAAATAAAAAAATTAAATATATTTATTTTGGACACCCACTAATAATTCTAAATTCCCCATAAATCAAATTAACATTATTCAATTGCTATATATGAATTTTCATTTTTTTAAATATTAAATCAAATGATACCCATGATCTGTAATATATCATTATTCAATTGCTATATATGCATTTAGTGTTTTTATTTGTTCTAATATATATTGGATGTAGTGTTCTCATTGCTTTTTTTTTTAATGGTGATTTATAGATGGGTGGAAAAATTATTGAAGAAAATGCATTTTTTAAGTTGCACAGTATGCATCATTTATCAATAATAAAAGTTGTTAGCATCATTATATATTGGTTTGGATAGCGAAGACATGAACTTATGAATAAAATTAATCATACCGTGAGGTCCGAGAGAGAAATTGTAAGGTCGGAATTATTGAATAAGATTGCAATTCATGATCAATGTTGTAGTATAATAAAAATGGGTCCAGTAGCATTTATAGAACTGTTTGATCTTTTAGTCAAGGAATGTAGTTTTCGACCAACATTATATGTAAGTGTAGAAGAATAGGTAGCAAAAACATTTTATTTATAAGGATACAATGTCAATAATAGTGAGCTTGGTTTTTTCTTTTATCGGTCTGAGGAGTCAATTAGCTGTCATTTTCATAATGTATTAAGAGCTATATTGGAGTTGGAAGATAAATTTCTCAAACAACCTAATGGATCTCAAGTTCCTTCAGAAATATTCAATAACAGTCGATTTTATCCATATTTTAAGGTGATAAATTGATCTTATTTTAATTTTGAGATCTTATACATAAATAGTTAAGAATACTTAATAATAAGTACGATTTCAAGATTGTATTAGAGCTATTGATGAAATACATATTCGCGTGAAAGTTCCTTATGTTGAAGCTCCTAGGTATCGTGGTAGAAAAGCCAACAACAAATGTTTTGGCTGCTTGTACATTTGATTTGAAATTTACTTATGTCTTATCTAGATGGGAAGGAACAACATCTGACTCTAGAATACAGAAAAACACATTCATCAGAGAACACTCTCTTAAAATTCTAGAAGGTACATGTAACACATTAATTTATAAAATAATTATCATATATATATAGTAATTTAATAATGAATATACTTGTTATAGGAAAATACAACCTTGTTGATGTTTGATTCGTGTTGAAAAGTGGTTTTATTACACTTTATAGAGAAGAATGCTATCGCCTGAAAGAGTATTCATGAAATCAACCACGAAATGCTTGCGAGTTATTTAATTTTCGACATTCTTCTTTAAGAAATGCAATTGAGTGTGCTTTTGGTGTACCTAAAAAGGTTTTTCCTATTATATCAAGTTCAACAAACCTCAATATAATATTGAAACTCAAAAAGAAATTATTTTGACAGGCTGTATTTTACATAACTACTTGATGAGAGTGGATCCAAATGAGGAAATACTTGCTGAGATTGATGCTGAAATTTCAAATAGTTATGCTCCACAGGAAACAAATTATTGTGCGAATGAGGATACGAGTGGAGGAGAATTGATTAGGGATTCTATAGCTGTATCTATGTGGGTTGATTATAATATGCAATATCATTTTTTTTTTGTTAATTTTTTATGTAACTTATGTATTTTCATGTTTGTAACTCTTTTAATATGTCTTTGCAATATTTCATAGTATTAAAATGCTCTTTGACTATCTATTTCTATATTTATTGTTTTTTCTTTCAATATGATGGCTCCAAAAAAAAAAAAAAAAGAATATGGATAGTGGGAATGCAAGTAAGAGTAGTAACTTATTGGTTTGGACTAAAATTATGGATGATGCTCTTGTGGATACATATTTGCATCAAGATATTATAGATAACAGAGTTGGTAGAACCTTTACTTCACATGCATTTGAAAACATGCTAAAGGATTTGAAGGAAAACTTTCGTGATAAAGTAATTGATAAGGACAAAATCCAAAATTGCATGAAACACATAAAGAAGGGTTGGACTTCATGTTATGACTTATTCAAAAATGGCATGAGTGGTTATGGTTGGGATCCCATTAGTGAAATGTTTATTGCTTTTGGCAACAATTAATTGAGGTATATTTTAATTAGAAATTATTTTATTTTTTGTTAAATAATATGCTTATATATTTATAACGTTTACAGGTGAAGTCTGAAGCAGTTGAATGGCAAAATAAACAAATACAAAATTTTGACAAGTTAACTTTTTTATGCAAAAGATAGAGCTATCGGTCAACATGTTGAAACTGCAACAGAAATAAGGAAGTGAAGGGCTAGTATTATTGAAGAGAGCCATGTTGATGCTTCATTCAATACTATTGATGGTATTGATTTTATGGTATCTCAACATGATATCGATTTAAAAAGTTTTGATGTAAATGGGGATAATGATCCAGAGTCAGCTGTAAGATCTCATGTTAACTCTCGTACGGGAGAATCTTCAAAACAAAAAAGCAATAAAAAATCTAAAATTGATGAAAAAGTTTTCTTATTGAAAAAGAGGTTTGATAATGTTGCCCAAGCTATTGCAAGTTCAACAATTGAATTGGTCAAAGCTGCAACACTTCCAATCTTTGAGAATGAAGTATGAGATTTATTGGTTAACTTAAATGTTGATGAACAAGATTGTTATACATGTTATCTACATCTTGTTCAAAAGCTTGAAATATTGAGAGCTCATCTTGGATGTCTACGGAAACACTGTAAAGAATTGTTATTACAAATGATAAAAGGAGCTAATGCACCGAATAATTAGTTTAGTATCATGTATTATAAATTAATAAATTATTTTATTTTATTAAGACTTATGAAGTATTAAGGCTTATGTATTAGTTTAGTATTAAAAGTATGTAGTAGTTAATGTATTAATATTAAGACTATTAGTTAATGTATTAAGATTTATGTATTAATATTAAGACTATTAGTTTATATATTAAGACTTATGTATTAGTTTAATATTTAGTATAATTTGCATTTGAACTGATAGTATTTGCTGTTAATGAAAATAAGGCAAATTAATTTTTTATATGAATGCTAAACTGATCAAAATTTGCATTTCTGATTATAGAAATAATAATAAAATGCCCACATCAAAATTGCTTATTTAATTAAAAATGAAAAACCTTCATGTCTAAACCAAATTAGAAAATTTATTGTTATAAGGTCATTTTTATCGTTTTAAATACTTGCTCTCTCTTTACTTACTCTTTCATTTTTATTTCTTTCCCAAACAATATAAAAGTAACTATAAATTATTATCTTCCTTTTCTTTTTATTCCTATCTATACTCGTCCATTAATTACCATTCCCTATCCCATCCAAACGAAGGCCTAATTAGGTTTTCTTAATTTTCATCTGCAACAATGGGGAAGAGAAAGCGTGCAGGTGGAACTCTTATGGTTGATGTTGATGTTCCAATCCCACCATCAGGTAATCTATTTACTTGTTTTCTTTTTTATTCTGTTTATTTTTTTTTTTTTTTCAATTTGGAGATCATTATTATTGCTCGGTGGTTACTCATATTATTTCCGTTTGGTTGTCGAGAAAATTAAGGAAAATTTTGAATTTTTCGACACGAGAGTTGTTTATGAGTTGAGTGGAGTTTTCGACACACAAATTTAACTTATTTTTTGGATGAAAGTGAACTTCTCGAAACTAATTCCAAGATCGATTAGGTTTCTTTGGATGAAAGTGAACTTTTCAAAGTGCACATTCTGAAAAGTTAGATCTGGGGTAAAATGATTTTTTAGTACCAAAACTTTTACATGCGAATCAAATTGGTAACAAAACTTTGAAGTTGACTTTCATATCATGGTACTCAAATTTTTTTCTGCCGGCAAATTCGGCATCCACATTAGCAAATCCAGTGTTCACCTCAGCATGAATCAAACTGAAAAGTGTTTGACCATGATCTGAGACTAACTTCAAAGTTTTGGTACCAATTTGATTAAAAAAGTTTTGGTACTAATTTAATACACGTATAAAAGTTTTGGTACCATTAATTCATTTTACCCGTTAGAACAGGTTTCTCTTATTAGTTTTCTGCACAAAAATGCTAGTCTGATACCAAAACGACTTCGGTTCGGGTGCTTGTGATTGACTAACAATGTGCTGTTTACATGTATGCAATACCTAATTGTTGATCTATTAATCCTCTAGGTTAGCAATTAGATGCACCAAAATCAGTAACTATTGTCAAGTTCAATTCTCCAGAAATTTCAGTTTGCCTTATATTTAGCAAAGTAGATTAATAATGTATGTGGATTATGGTTTTGTATTAAGGTTTTGATAGTTCACACGTGGTCATAATCACAGACTTGTTCTATCCAAAATAATTGATTTTTTTCAAAACACTTATAAATGATAAATATAGTATATTATAGATCAAAATATTGTGCTCTAACAGAAACCCATGCACGAACGTCCAAACATCGTACGTGTTGGAAGCATATGGTAATGAGCTTGTACGCGCACGGGAAGAAGATCAGTAAACGACAAGTTAAAGAGTTGAAGAGCTTTAAGTTAATATGCCCTTGCTTTTTAGGTACCTTCCGTACTCGTGGGCGATCAAAGAGGAGATTTAAGCAGAAGTATCCTATTGCAAAAGTAATCAAAGAAAAGGAAACGAAGAAGCTACATAGTGGAGAGTTTGATTGCTACTTTCAGTAAGTTTTCTTCAGTTCACTAATGCAATACAGGTCTAATTTTTATTAATTTGTTGATCATGTTCTCAGAATATGTCTTTACGTGTAGAAATTTGTGGAAGAGCTTCTCGGATGACCAGAGGACTTGCTTCACATACTTGGACAGCTTGTGGTTTCACTTGTATATGAAAGCACCCTTTAGAGAGAATGTGCTTATATGGATAAAGAGGAGGCAAATTTTCTCGAAGAAATATGTTCTTGTTCCCATTGTATGCTGGTGAGACTCATCATGAGCTTGGTCAATTAGATCTGTTATTTTTTAGAGCAAAGAATGTTGAATCCTATCTTTTTAGGGGTCATTGGAGACTCTTGATCTTCTGCCACCTTGGCGAGAGTTTCGAGTCAGAAGCCCAAAAACCATGCATGTTGTTACTGGATTCACTTGAAATGGCAAATCCGAGACGACTTGAACCAGATATAAGAAAGTACGAGTACTTGTTGGATTTGAGTTATTTATTTCACGCGCCGTTAGTTGCAGATTTAACATGTTTGTTATGTTCAGGTTTGTGTTAGACTTGTATATATCAGAGGGTAGGGCTGAAAATAGAAAGTTGATTTCTCAAATTCCATTGTTGGTACCCAAGGTAGCTGCAACACGAGCTCTTTGTGACTTTAAACATTCATCCTTTGATTCTTGCTGAAAATATATATTTTTTATTCAATGTTGAACTTTTTGTAGGTGCCACAACAAAGAAATGCTGAAGATTGTGGGAACTGTGTTCTCTATTTTATAAATTTATTTGTGCAGAGGGCTCCACTGGATTTTAGCATCAAGGAGTACCCTTACTTCGTAAGTTATGACAATTGCTTCATTTTTACTCTGAAATATATTTATTCAAAATGTTATATTGATGGGATGAAAAAATGTTGACCAATGATATGCAGATGGATCGAAACTGGTTCAGTCCTGAATGCTTGGAGAGATTTTTCGAGGAATTGGAACCATCTGGAGAGTAGATAGTCATAATTCCTATTAAATAATACTGCTAATCCTAACTGACATGTGAATGGTTTGCCTGTTTCAACCCTGGATGCCATGAAATCCATGGACTAGAGGACTTCCACCATTAATGACTCTAATTGGTATTACAGTTCAAGAATTTGGGTGTATACTTGGACCCTAGTTCTCATTTGGAAAGGAATTTTTAGTCATTATTCCCATTAGAGGCCCTGTATGTTAGGGGAAAGTAATACCAATTCTCTTAATATGCCTCTCGACCAGAAACTCTTTAATTAAACTTGTTAGCTTGAGTAACACTTGAACCCTTCTAGTACGATTGCATATTTAATCTCTATATAGCTGACTAAAGTCGACAATAGAATAGTTTGTTTATCATGTATGATAATTTTTTTTTCAAAAAAAAATATCACATCAATATAAACAACAATATGTATGCCTACATTTTTTTTTTTTGTTTTGGGTGTAAGCCCAGCTAACTGCAAACATATATAAGACGTTGAAAATCTGCTACGCTGTCAAGAGGACTGTTTAGAATTGAGTTTGGAGAAAATATTAAAAAAATTTATATTTTAAATTTTGAAAATTATTTTTAAGTAAAAATAGATAAATAATTTTTTTTAAAGTATATTTGAAAAAAACGAAATTAAATAAAAAAAATTTAAAACATATATATATATTTTATATATTTAATATCAATATATTAGCCCAGGAAAGAACATCGTTACCCAAAAGTTGGATCTGCATTAAAGGGCTTTTGCGTATGGCCACTGAAGGGCACAGTGCTGTAAGATGCCAACGCCACCTTTACTGGTCGAGACAGAAGATATGCTGTCAGTCTGTCAGTGAAAAAGCCCCTTTTTTTTTCGGAAAATTTTAAAAAATTTAGTTAGTTTTATATTTTTGCAATTTCTTAATACCATTTTTTTAATTAAAAAATTCATGTGATTTGTAATTTAAATTTTTTTACTGTAATAATGTTAAAAAATTTAAATTTATTACCGGCACAAACAATAAAATTATTTTTGGTTCCAAAAAGATCTCGTACTTAAAAAACGTAAAACCACCAAATAGTTGAATTTCATGATTGTTTGCTTCCAGTTTCAGAACCAGGGAACGGATACACTTCTGCCCCCCGGGAGAGTTCTTGAAGATGATATAATACGACGTCGGTTCATATAAGGTTTTAAATATTAAGTGATCAAAAAACGACATCGCTTGCTGTGTTCCATTCCTTTTCTTCTTCGTCTCACTCCTTTGGGGTTAGCCCTTGAGCCTTTCTGCTTCTCATTGTCCCGCTGATGGCAACCATAGTGGTCTCCGAGTCTAAAAAGCAACCGCGGCCGGGGCGCGGTTGATTCCAAGCCCATGGCCTATCTGAAGAGGAGGCTCGGGTCCGAGTCATAGCAGAAATTGTCAACTCCATGGTGGAACTCTCGCGAAAGAACCAAACTGTGGACCTAAACGCTATCCAATCGGCAGCCTGCCGGAAGTACGGCCTTGCGCGAGCTCCGAAGGCTCTGCCCGATTCTGAACGCGAATCTCTACTCCCCAAGCTCCGTGCCAAGCCGGTCCCCACTGCCTCTGGAATTGCGGTTGTGGCCGTCATGTCGAAGCCGCACCGGTGCCCCCATATTGCTACAACGGGAAATATTTGCGTTTATTGTCCTGGTGGACCGGACTCAGATTTTGAGTACAGTGCTCAGTCCTATACTGGTTATGAACCTACTAGCATGCGCGCAATTCGTGCCAGGTAGGCTTTTATTGGCAAATAAAGTGCTCAATTAGTAGAAAAGATATAATTATGTTGTTTGAGTTATGAAAAGTTGAATTTTAGAACAATTCATGTATATCTGCTATTAGTTCTATGATTCGAAATGGTGTATAAGCCAATGAAGGTGGCATGGTAATGTGCACATAGATTGAATCAATGGTCAACATGTCTGCCTTCTCTGTTGCCTCCGCTGGGGCTTGGATTTAGGGGCCTGGTCGTAGACCAACATTTTTCCCCTTTTGTCATTCATTGGAATATTATCTAAAATGGTTTAAGTAGAAGAAAAAAACAAGATTTGGTCCCCCAAATTTTCAGTCCGACTTGATTACTAGGTTCAGAGGTAAGGTGTCAGATAAGGGCTATTTCGAAATCTAGACATAATACTATACACCGGATGTCACATATTATACATTTTAATTAAGAATTCAAATATAGGACTGTATTAAAAATAAATAAATAAATAAGATACTCTAACGGGAGTTCCCTGTTGCTCTATTGTGTATGAGGATGACTGGCCATAAAATATTGGCTTTGCATTACTTAATCTGTATGCTCATTAATATTTATCTCAGTCCTCACCAATTGTAAAGATGTGACGTGTCTTATTTCTATTGAACAGAATTAATTTTTGGCTTATTTGTTGGGTAGAAAGTTGCTCATATTATTTAGAAGTTGATATTTCTTATTATTGCATTTTCTTTTGTGCTCTGGCTCCAGATATAACCCATATGTCCAAGCTAGAAGCAGGATTGATCAGCTTAAGCAATTGGGTCACAGTGAAGATAAGGTCTTTTTTGTTTTCCATTTTGACTTATTTGTCCAAAGTGACTGCATTTTCACACCTCTCTCATCTTCTGATTTATATGAGTGTGGATTTTCAGGTTGAGTTTATACTGATGGGTGGTACTTTCATGTCATTGCCAGCAGATTATCGTGATAACTTTACAAGGAATCTTCAAGATGCATTGTCAGGACACACTTCTGCCAATGTTGAAGAGGCAGTTGCCTACTCTGAGCATAGTGCAGTCAAGTGTATTGGCATGACAATTGAAACGTGAGTTAATATATGAATTCTAGGTGGAGTTTCTAATTTTATCGTCTTATTTTCAAGGTGGAATATTGCTTGAGGT
Organism: Balakata baccata; assembly: GCA_949630135.1. Lineage (NCBI taxonomy): Eukaryota > Viridiplantae > Streptophyta > Magnoliopsida > Malpighiales > Euphorbiaceae > Balakata > Balakata baccata. Next base: position 9,568 of record CATIWF010196750.1, read on the forward strand.
TGTTTTCGGATCATTATAAATTCTCAAGGAATATACTGAGAAAAAGAAAAGCCTAATATGATCAAACTGTCTGAACTTTTCATAAAGCTTCAAACATTTTCCAGAATTTCATAGTTCATATAAGTAGATGATGATTCATTGGTGTATCCAGAATTCAGTTGCTTTGCTGTCAATAATATAGTTTTATGGATTGACATTGTCAGACTTAGAGAAGTAGTCCTTTTTGGAATTTATGGTTTAATTTCAACAAATTATTACATTTTTCTTAACAATTTGTAATGTATATTTATATTTAGTAAAAATAGTGTTGTTCTTTCTCTTTACAGGAGGCCAGATTATTGTCTTGGACCTCATTTGTGTCAAATGCTTTCTTATGGATGTACGCGATTGGAGATTGGAGTTCAAAGCACATATGAGGATGTTGCTCGTGATACTAATAGAGGACATACAGTAGCTGCTGTGGCAAATTGTTTTTGCTTGGCAAAGGATGCTGGTTTCAAGGTGAGCTAATGCCCTATTATCTATACTTGGCTACCTTTCGTTGAAAATGGGAAGTGGGCGGCTTGCACCTTATTTTGGTCTCATGTCTACAGATATGTACGCTTACATTATGGTTTCTAGATGCACATTCTTTACTGAAAATTTTGGCTGGTTTTCAATGCACGATGAAGATAACTGTATATCACAATAATGTTACCTTTCAAAATGATATTCTGCATGACAGATGGTTCAAGTACTTTATCATTAGTATTCTAGTCATTTATGCTTATCATGCCTATCTCTGTATATTCATATCTAAGGCTTTGCTGTGGTTATTTAATTGTTGTTTTATCACTTTGCTGTAGGTTGTAGCTCGTATGATGCTTGATCTTCCAAATGTTGGGGTTGAGAGGGACTTGGAAAGTTTCCGAGAGTCCTCATTTAGAGCAGATGGACTCAAAATTTATCCTACACTTGTGCTCCGTGGAACTTGGCTCTATGAGCTCTGAAAAACTGGCAGGTCATTCAGAATTTTGTTTAGCTCCTCCCTTCTCGTGTTCGATAGATCACGATAAGCTTCATCTGCATAGATGCCTAATCTTTTTGCCATCTGTCTCCTAGACATGATTAAGAATTTAAGATGCCTCATTAGTTATCTCATTTTCATTGGCAAAGAAGGAACTTGTATAGATTTTGCAAAGTAGGACACATATGATGATTAAATAGTCAATCCCTCGTGAAAGCAAATGTTATTTGTAAACATTGATCTCCTATTTCAAAAATTGATGGGGATTTCAGTGTTAAAGCATTAATGATATATACTCCTTGCAGATATAGAAATTACCCACCTGAACAACTCGTAGGTATAGTAGCCAGGATCCTAGCAATGGTACCCCCTTGGACACGTGTTTATAGAGTTCAGCGGGACATTCCTATGCCTTTGGTTACATCTGGAGTTGAGAAAGGAAATCTTAAAGAATTAGCTTTAGCTTGAATGGATGACTTGGGCTTGAAATGCTGTGACATCCATACTTGAGAGGCTGGAATCCAGGTTACCAAAAAAAAAAACTATTGCATTATCTTTTCAACGATTACTATAGTGTTTGGAAAAAGTTGAGATCCTAACAGATGTGTGTAATAAATATCGGACATTCATCACAAGATCAAGCCAGAAGACGTTGAGCTTGTTTGTCGTGATTATACAGCAAATGAAGGGTGGGAGACATTTCTTTCATACAAGGACACAGGACAGGTATCCAGGACATCTTTCCTGCATGCATATATGTTTTTGTGCTGGGTAGTGGCATGGGACTGCAAATCCTATCAACTTATCAGTGATTGCCACTTTTAAACATGGTAGAATGCTGCTAATGAAATAACAAATGCATGATAGAGCTTTTGGGGATCAACTTACAATTTCTCATCTATTGCATTTTCATTTCGTTATAGGTCATTACTTTACATTATGGGTCAACTCATTATTTCTCATATTTGGGAATCTTGACGATTATAATACTTTGTCATTTGAGATACCTTCTATGTTGGTTTAGTGTGGTGCTTCTTGCTATTAGCTTGTTAGAGAAGCTCTTGCTTTCTGTAAGTAACATGAATTCTTATTAAACTCTGTTTGGTTGCAAGATATTCTTGATGGATTGTTATGCCTACAAAAATGTGGGCACAATGTTACTTGTCCTGAGCTCATGGGGAAGTGCTCAATTGTTCGTGAGCTCCATGTTTATGGAACTGCAGTTCCTGTTCATGGACAAGACGCAGAAAAGTTGCAACACCAGGTAACTCAGCAATAATTTTCCGAATAAATTGTAATGTAATTGGAAGGTAAAGATGGATTTATTGGATGTCAGTCTTCTAATTGTCTTTTTCTTATTTCCCCCTTCATTCTTCATGGTTGGGTGCCACGTAAAAATTTATTGCTCATTTTCTTACTGGAATCTCACTTTTCTCCCGCTATTGTTCCCTGTTTTTGGTGACAGGGCTATGGGACACTATTGATGGAAGAGGCATAGAGGATAGCTCGCCGGGAGCACAGGTCAACTAAAATAGCTGTCATTTCAGGCGTAGAAACCCGCCATTATTATAGGAAATTGGGGTATGAGCTTCAAGGCCCTTTACATGGTTAAATGACTAGCTTGAATATTAACAATACCAGTCGCTAATATGTTACATAACAAAATATTGTAATTTATGTTTTTGTTTTCAATATAAATTTTTAAAATTTTTATTATTTGTATAAGTTCAGTTTGTTTGTTTGCTTAAATTTCTCAAAAGAAAAATCCAGCTTATTCGACCACTTTATGTGCTCTATTGTTATCCATTATTTCTTCGGAAAACATTTTCTTCAGAAAACCAAATTTTCTGAGGAAAACTTTGCTTGACCTAGCAAGGCTTGGATTACAGGGATTTTACTCAATTTAACATTACAGTTTTATTGTATGCCTGATTGGAAGTTTTTGATTAACTATTTACTAAAGTAAATGCAGGTTCTTTTGGATTTATCAAGCTAGAGTATTAGGTGATTGTCCAGTGATGAATGCATCTGTCCCATTTATCGGCAATGTATCATACAGAAAATACCTACACGCATCAGGATTGCTTTCCTTAAATGCGAAAGTGAACAGATTTGAAAAAACATCACACGGTCAGTCGTTTTTCTGCGAAATGAAGTATCAATTTGTAAAATGTTTGCTATTGCCAGCATAATTGTTGCAAGAAAAGAAAAAAGAACACCGAATATGTCCAAATTTCCAGAAAACAAGGGCAAAAAACTGAAATAAGTATGATGATTTGGTCTTCTATCCAATTTTAGGGATTCGCCTCAGCTCTTGGCTTCCCCGTCTCATTTCTCTGCCAACGGACAAAAAAGCTCAGGAAACTGTAAGGAAGGGAAATTTGGAATATTCCAAACTATTAATGATACCTTTGATATAAACAAACGATAAGATAGAAGACTGGCAATAACATCAAGGTCAGTATTGACATAGCCAGGTAGAGTATACTCGCGTGCTTCTGCATTAATGATTAAGAGGAAAAACAAATGTAAACCAAAATAAAATAAGAATCAGACATACATAATTATCATAATGGTCTTGTAGATCAAAGAAAGAAAGCAATTCACTTAGCCCGATAATGCTCTTGGAATCCTTTGGACATCCCAAAAGAACCAGTCGACGGAAAACATCCGATTTTAGAATCATTTCATTGACTTAATTTCATTTATGATCATTTAACTTTGATATTATTACAGTAAAATCACATAATTTTTTTTGTCTCATAACAGTCATCTAACTATTGTTTAGTTTCATTTCCAGCAATTTTTCAACAATCAACAACCGGAAAAGTCGTGCTAGCATTCCAGTTGGCACATGAGACATGTCATGTCATTATACAGGTCAAATAGAATACCATGTATGCTTACAACTCAGCATCCACATTAGCACCATAAATTAAAAATTGTATCAACTAGAATGTCATATCACTATTTGACTTGTAAAATAAGCATCTATTTTTTTTCCTGTACAATGACGTGGTGCATTTTATGTGACAACTGGGATGTTAGCTCAATTTTTCCAGTTGTTAACAGCTAAAAAATCGCCAGAAATAAGTTCATTGAAATAAAACTATAGTTAGGTGACGTTTATGAGACAAAAAATTATGTTACTTTATTGCAATAATACCAAAATTAAGTTACCATAAATGAAATTAACATCATTTCATTTTTATCTTCTTAATGAGTTTTTTTGAAGGACGAGAGTAATAAAATCTACTTTCGGCAGCAGAATTATGCAAAGAGGATGATAGGAGGGCTGACAAATATTGTGTGAAGTTTCGGCTGCAAATTTGATATCTTGTGCAACTGCTGTGCCTGTGCCTAGACTGAAGTCTTACCTTGCCACCTTTAGGAAAATATTTTGTTTTCCCTGAGCAAGTGTGAGCATCACAAAATTGGCGCAAAAACAATTCTACAAGAGAGCATGTCATTGCAAGTTAGAGTAATTCAATTTTTGCACAAATAAAAAATTGTCTATATATTAGCATCAGACTTCACAAAAAGTATAGAAGACGCAAGGCATAGTTTATCTGCTGATCTGAGAAATACCATGCAGCCGGCTAGCTGAAGGGCTCTGATGGAGAGGAAAACAGCTATTTGCAAGACTCAGAACACAGAAGATAAGCATTACAGTGAGTAATTGAAATCAATAATGAAACAAGTACAGCATTCAGTGACAAACCTCACAAGGTGGCGATTCTTTGCAGCAGCCGCAGGATTGCATTTAGTCTTTGGTGATTTGGAATTCATCACAAAATCACAATGCAATGCAACACATAAGTCAGCCAAGCACTTGCCATCACTCTGAAATCATTAAAAAAAATTCCATGTCACAATAACTCAAAGTCTCAAGCCCATTTCTTTCACCACACCTACCCCTTCCCCCACCCTCATCATATCCAAAAAGCCCCAGTTAAAGAAAGCATCTAATGCCCATAACAAGACAAGGGACTGAAATCGGCCTATAACATTCAAAAGATTGCAGTGCCTGTTGTCAAAATGCTGATCAAGATATTTTTCGGCGCAGAAGCTCTTCCTACAATATCCACACTTCCAATCATTAATGTCAACGTGAATTTTATGCTCCTCCTGATCCCTAAAAAGATCATTGCTTGGATGAAGTCTACAGTTGCTCGAAATCTGATAATTTTCCCTTTCCACAAAATAGCATCAAATAATATACAAAAACACAACACAAATCTATCACAGTTTGTCCGCAAGGAATTTTCTTTGGGAAAACAAAACATCCCTCTTTACCTCCTCTATAACTTTCCAGGCAGCCTTGCTTCTCTCTCTCGAGCAATGTACATCATGTACGCGCTCTTTTGCTTGTTTAGAAGTTCTGAACACACGCATGATGACAAATTTTTAAACGGGCAACCTTCAACGTAAAATTAACCAATGCCAATTACCAAATACAGAGAAAGGCATTCAATGCTGCTTATCATATCAACAATAGATTAAAAAAAATCAGCTAATCTTGCACTAACACAAAGTTCACGATCAAATCCTAACCTTGCAGCCGCATTTTGTCCAAATTCCTGACGCAGATCAATAAATTAGAGCATAAGCCACTACTTTCCTGATGCTATAATCAATAAAATTGAGTTCCACTGGTCATGTACTAAATGCTGTAACTAAACTAACAATCAAACAAAGCCAGATGGATGAAACTAAAACCTAAATATCTGGAAAAAAAAATCAAATTACTTAATGTAACCCATCTCACAGAATAATTAATTTTAGACCAAAGAAAAGAGGAGGAAAGGAGAAAAACGTGTAGGATTAATTTTGGATATTACTACCTGGGAGAGTGTTCGTTGCAGAACAATTGCAATTAATACAAGAATTATAATCGTCGCTCTGCATTTCTCCATCTCCTTCCAGTTATGCGAAACAGCGATCTCTGCAAATTTCCATTGGTAACGCTTCGGTTCGGCCCGCTTGGCAGGAAGAGGTTTGATGCTCCCGCTCCAATTGTTATATGAATTAACCTGCTCCATGCAGCATTATGACCAAGCACGTCAAAAGTAACAATTTTATAAATAAATTAAATTTATAGATATTATTTTTATAAATATTCATATTAGTTTATTAAAAAATATTCATTAGTTTATTAAAAAATGTTCGTTACAAATAAATAAAATATTCATTAATTTAAATATATTCATTACAAATGAATTAAAGGTTGATTAGATCATTAAAAAAATATATTATAAATAAAATAAAATTTTATTAGTTTTTTAAAAAATGTTCATTAGTTTATTAAAAAAAATTTATTACAAATAAAGTAAATATTTATTAGTTTAATAAAAAAATTCATTACGAATAAACTGAAAAAATTTATAATAAATGAACTAAGGGTTTATTAGTTTATTAAAAAAAATTATTAGTTTATAAATAAAAGTTCATTTATTTGTGTACTTAATTTAATTGTTTTTTTGTTTTGATTTGTAAGTATGAATTTATTGAATAGTCTTCAAAACAACTCAAAACGTAATAAAAAATTGAAATAAAATGGATCGAAAAAACAATAAATCGAAATAAATAGCATCTGAATACGAAAAAAACATAAAATAACTGTTGATTTTGTTTTAAAATAAAATAAATTTTTATTAATAAACTAATAAATATTTTTCTAATAATTAATAAACCTATATCAATAAACAAATTTGTATAATTTGTTTTATTTATAAAATTGCTACAATATTTTTATTATTTTTTCTCCACTTATAATATTATGTTGATTAGAGTCTATGATATAATTTTTGCTCTCCTTCGATAATAAGCGTTTTTCGTATCTGAGCCGAGGACGTACTAGCACCCGGACAAGAATATGCGTCGGCCCAATTAAACTGGGGCTGAAATGGGGTTGATTACCTGCCATCGTGCTTTGGGCCATCATTTAACCCAATGCCAAAGATGATGGAAAAATAACACTGGATTAGATTTCAGATGTTAAGAAAATTACTATATATATCATTTTTAGTTATTTTTTATGTACATAAATTATAATTTTTATTAAGATGGACTCTTTTAATTATTAAATTTATAATAAATTCTCTTAGTTATCAAATTTAGATTAATGTGATTTTCAATTTATGAATCTTTTGGTACATTGGTGACTATAACTATTAGATCTTCGAATTTGCATTTGACATAAGAAAATATATTTTTTTAAAAACACAGATACATTAGTCAAGTGTTGAACTTGACTTGGGTTCTAAAAATTCTTGTCTAAATGGCTGCAAGTTGCAATAGTTGTATAGGTTAGCTTAATAGTTGGTACCACAGGCAACCAAAACCCAACAGTTTCTTACTTTCTTCCACTTATTGGGTATGACATGAATTCAAAATATTGGAATATTTGCATAGCACAATAATCATCGTTGGGTAATTTAAAAGAAGATAAAACTTGCAAGCAAAGTGATACTTTTGGTGGAAGTTATGAATTTAGGTTTGGAAGCATACTATAACTGATATAAATATCATAGATGATTTTAATTTGATATGTAGAATTGGTAAATGTCTATGAATGTGTTCCTGATTTTGCTTCTGATCTTCCTTGTTCTCCACCCCAATTCATTTGTTGTCATGTTTTATCATGGATTCTTGCTTCTGCTTTTCTCTTGCATTGCTGCTCTATGCCTATGGCCTCCTCCCAAATTTCATCCTCTATATGTTCTTTAAATCTAAAGTGACCCATACAATAAAAGCTATTAATCTATTTTTTATTTTTCCAAATTTGTTTTTTTAGTATCAAAAAATTCAACTAGGCGGCTGGATATTCGCATTCGAGACCTCAAAATCCATCAAACTCATTAGTAATTTATTGAGTCGAGTTCGAGTATCATAACCTTAATGACTATTTTTATTATTTATTAAATTATATTTATATTTTCATTGTTTAAATAGCTTAAAATGCTAGATTTCATTTTTTAGTTCAAGTTGAGTCTAATTTAATTGAGTATATTTCGAGTTTAGTCGAGTTGATCTGAATATACTAATTAAATTTTTTAATTGAATCGAGTTTTGTCTAGTCGAACTCAAGTATTTTTCTAATCGAATTTTAAACAATTAAAAAAAGCTCAGGTCAAATATGAATTTTGAATATTTTAATCAAGCCTATTTATTATTCCATATTTATTATTATATTCTATTAATTAATACTATTATTCTATAATTCTAATTAATTAATATTAAATATTATATTAATATTGATTATTATATTAATATATTTAATATAGATCACGATAGTCTATGAAACTTGAAAAGGCGGCGCGTTTGCATCCAATAATACGACATCGTTGTGGTAGAAACGCAATCATTTAAAAATGTCTCGCCTAGTCACAGTCTACAGAGACGGATTTGCTTCCTTTGCTGCACTACTCTGCAGTCTGCACTCTGTTTCGAAAAAAGGAAATAAAGGAAATAGACGCTTGAGCTCAGTTCAAGGAAAGAAGAATGGGGAAGAAAACGAAGAAACCAGGAAAAGGAAAAGAGAAAACTGAAAAGAAAACAGCAAAAGCTGAGGAGAAGAGAGCTCGCCGAGAAACGAAGAAAGTCTCTCCTGAAGATGATATCGACGCCATTTTGGTAACTAACAAAACTTCCTCGGATTTTTCTACGCAGTTAAATTGAGTGCTTTATAGGCTAAAGAATCATCGTTACTATCGAATCTAGTTCTTTTGTCTAAAAATTACATTATCAGGTTTATTATTAATGACTGTATATGTATGTAAAAAAGGAGCATGCTCGCAAATGACACATCTGTAAGCTTAAAACGCTCTGGTCTATGAGTTTTTAGTATATTTTAATTTTATTATCAAATCGAGCCTTCATGTTCAAGATTGTTGATATGTTTTTGCTTCCATAGTTGAGCATACAAAAAGAAGAAGCCAAGAAAAAGGAAGTCCATGTGGAGGAAAATGTCCCTGCACCTCCCCCACGATCCAATTGTACGGTAATAACCTTATGCGATTGCTGGAAATTTTAATGTCCAATCAATACTTTTATGCATTGTTATCATTTAAAGCAGAAACATTTCTTAAATGACTGTGTAGCTAAACATTAATCCCTTGAAAGACACTGAATTGATTCTTTATGGCGGTGAATTCTACAACGGTAGCAAGGTTAGATATCAGGACTCTTTTTACTACTACCTGTCTATATATATTTTTGAAGTGAATAGATGTGTAACCATAATTTGATTAGATTATGCTGATGTGGATTAATGCAGACATTTGTATATGGTGACCTTTACCGTTATGATGTGGACAAGCAAGAATGGAAGAGTATTTCAAGCCCCAATAGTCCACCTCCTCGCAGTGCTCATCAGGCAGTTGCTTGGAAGAATTATCTTTATATATTTGGTAACATATAAAACTTTGGAGTCAACATCCACAAAAAACTGGCCCCTGATATTTTTTCTATTATTATATCATTTCCTATTTTTTGCAGTATGCATATAACTGCATTTGTTTATTAACAGGTGGTGAATTTACATCCCCGAATCAGGAGCGTTTTCATCACTACAAGGTGACACTTGTTTTCATCTATCTGCATCTGTGCTTATTTCTAGAAGAGAAATAATTAGTTCTATATCTTCCAGTCAAATTAGAGTATGGATATTGCAACATTTACGCTTATAATAGGACTCGAATTTGTTATTTGTTCTTCAACAGGATATCTGGGTATTGGACCTCAAGACAAATCAATGGGAACAATTGAACTACAAAGGCTGTCCTAGTCCACGTTCAGGTCATCGAATGGTTGGTTCAGGTCTTCTTTGAGTTTGATGTAGTCATTTCCTTATGCAGAAAGGATTTTGCTTTTCCTATTTTTAGTTTTTATCAGGCATCAAAAATAAAATTGCTTAATAGGTTTTTTTTTTAACTTATATTGCTTAATATTTAGTACCAAAAGAGCATACCTGTTGAAATCGGTTGTAACTTGAAGCATTATTATGGAGGGAAAAACATTATCCTTGCACCATTTTATGGTAAGGCTGGTTAAATATAATCAATGAGTTTGATGGAGTTAGATCTTTTAAGCAAAAATAGGCAAACATTGTCTTGGATGGTGAAAAAAGTGAAATTAAAGTGCGGGTTGAGGAACTTAATAGATACAACTGACCTTGGTATTCCTGTATTTAACCTACTTGTGGATTTGAATTTATTGCATTCATTAAAAGAAAGCTAAATTAACTCTGAACATTCAGTAGGCAGGTCATTCAACAGAAAAAGAGAAATAAATAATAAATTGGAAGCAAATCAAATCATTGAACTGTAAATACATAACTACTTGTAAGTGAAAGAATACCAATCAGTCACATTTACAGGTTGTGATCTAGACTTTTGATCCTATACCTATCTTGTATTCATTTTTCTTCAATGGATTGTTAATTCTACTTGCTCATCTTCATTGGACAAATATAGTTTACTCTTCATCTCTTGTGAACTTCTTTTTTGCCTTTTGGGGTTCTATTGCAGGTTTTATACAAGCACAAAATTATTCTTTTTGGTGGCTTCTATGACACACTGAGAGAAGTGAGGTTGCTGATGGTCTTTGTTAAGAAACTGTTCAAGGGTTTATAACCAATTAATTATTTGCTTGTGCTATTTTTGTTATTTATATTATTGAATTAACATATACAGTAGAAACTATTATGAAAATTTGCAAGTTTTTGTCTATTTAATCTCTTTGCAGTTCGAAAGATGACTCTACAAGTGAATTGTTTCTTAGATTTTAATACACAGACTACTTTAATACTGCTAGCCTTACTGTGGTGAAGGATAAGAAATTATGGGCTTGTATATTTTAGATATTAAAGAATGAGCATTCTACTTCAGATATGATATATTGTATCATAATAGGAGATGCATTTGTTGGAAGAGGATACATGCTTGTTAGTTGATTACTTTCAGACTTGGAGATTTCAACAGGTTAACATATCCTGCTTGCATAAGATGAATGATGTTCCACTTGAATTCATCCTTGTTAGCACTGTTTATCTTATTGCCTGGAATATTGAATTGTATCTTTTCTCTCTATCAAAATTTGAGATTTCCAAAAGGCAGCATCATGACTGTTTTGATTTCAAATTAAGAATCAAAAAGATCAAACTTTAAAACTTGGTTACGGTTTTTGTTTTCATTGCCACGGTTTTGATAGTTACTTTCAATATGTATCACCAGCTTATTCTTCCCCAACTCGCCCACCCCATCCTTTGCCTGCCCATGTTTCAGTTTTGTATTCCTTGCTTACTTCTGTTGGGCAGTTAAATTGCAACAATATTTTTCTCGACTTTGCAATGAAAAAGCCATAATTTTATGGTTGATGAAGTGTTTTTTTACCTGTGCAGATACTATAATGATTTGTATGTCTTTGACCTGGATCAATTCAAGGTGAAGTTCATATTTTAGATAATAATTTGTTGGTCAACTGCTGTACTGTTCTTGTTGAGATTCTGTGCATTACAACCTCTTAGACAAATTATATGTTGCATTGTAGTGGCAAGAAATAAAACCAAAGCTTGGAGCAATATGGCCAAGTGGACGGAGCGGTTTTCAGTTTTTTGTTTATCAAGATGAGGTACGTAAATGCTGCTGGAGATTTGTAGGTCCACTGGAGATTTTAGGTATTCTAGTGCTAATTGAAGCACTGTTGACCTTCTCATATATGTGGATGCACGTGACTTTTGCCAGCTAGGATAGACCCCAAAACACAAAAACTTATTACTGCTTTGTCTTTAGAGACTTTCTTATGTAGTTTCTCTCTCTCTCTCTCTCTCTTTTAATATTTCATCCGCAATGTGTTGTGAAGGACTCCATGCTTTTTCTTTGACATTGTAGATTTTTTTATATGGTGGCTACTCAAAAGAGGTTTCATCTGATAAGAGCAGCTCTGAGAAAGGGATTGTTCACTCAGACATGTGGTCCCTTGATCCTCGGACTTGGGAATGGAACAAGGTTTGTTTTTCTTCCTTTTCTAGAATAAAAATCAAAGGTCAATGACCTTTTTTCATTCTTTTCTTTTACTTCCTTCCTTTCAACCATTCCAATTAATTGTGGTCAATGTGTTTGCCTTGCTAATATTGCTTCCTTGTGATAGGTTAAGAAAAGTGGGATGCCTCCAGGGCCTCGTGCTGGATTTTCCATGTGTGTCCATAAGAAGCGTGCTGTGTTATTTGGAGGTGTAGTGGATATGGAAATGGAAGGTTGGTCACCTTTTATGTGTCATTGACATATGTGCATTACTTCATATTTGGTTCTTATCTTACTTTAGATTCTGCTGTTTGAATGTCTTCAAAGTTTCTGCATAACATCATTTACATATGCCTATATGTGTATTAATTCTTGTATCATTGATTGAAATGAGAAATTGTAAAACCTGTCATATTGATGTATGTTTCAGTTCATATGAAAATAACCCCATTTTATTGCATTCCTTGCATATGCATTTGATATGATGCCACTGGAAATAGTCATCACATACTTGCATTTTGGTGGATGCAACTCTGTGAAGACTGTCAATATCAGAAGAATCTCACTTGTGAGATGTTGATCTTTCATAAGCATTTCAAAATTCTGGTCATCTGGATGATGTTCAAATATTTTTTTGGGTTAATATTCATTCTCGTGCCTAAAAAGGTTAGCTTTTGGAATGCAGTGTAGAAAGTTAAGTAGCCTTGAAGTTTGCTAATATACTCCAAACTATTTGTATCTATTATTTCTTTAATTCTGTGATTTCTTGGTCTATTTACTTGCGGTATTATTTGCTCTCTCTCTTGGATCTTGTGGTTTGTACCCCTGATAAAAGGTACCTTGCATGCAAAGGATCAGCCCATATGACACACTAGTCTTTCCCACCTGCCATCAATATGAGAGAAGAATCAAAACAGAACAGTTTTGTGATTCTTGTAAACTGGTCTTGGATGATGTTTGAAAGCATTACGAGCTCATGAATTGAGTGCCAAGTGATCCTGTATCTATAAGGACCTGAATGCCTAAAGATAAACCTTTTGTTAATATATGTAATTTGGAAGCTAAAAGTGTGACCTATGGGTCAGCGTCAGTGAATAGCTGATTCCCAATAGGAATAGAAATTTTAAGTGTTAAACACTCTGCATATTCCTAACAGCGCATCGGAATCTTGTCCAAATTATGCTTTCAAAGTTTTGCATATGTGCATATTACAGAATTGTGAGGACTAAAAACTTTATGTTGTGTAGCCTTGTGCTCTGAGGATGCCCTTTACTGTATGGTCCTAGCATTGATCTAATATGAGTGTGCAATTATCCTCTTGATAGCTTGAAAAATGAAGAGGCTGTGAAGCCCTTGACTGAAATTTTTATCATTGAACGTCATCTATCTGTAGTTTGTGGTGGTCATAGATAAAGTTTTTTTTCTACCTGGATATTCGTTATTGGGCAAAAAAAAAAAAAAAAAAAAGAAATGTATCGTCATCTGTTGCATGCTAATTCTTTGTCTTCCCATCCTTTATTTTCCTTAATTACTCCTTTTTGGGTTTTATTTATTGGCGCAGGAGATGTAATGATGAGCTTGTTCTTGAACGAACTTTATGGCTTTCAATTAGACAACTATCGCTGGTAATTTTCTTCATGTCATTTTCCATAGTGGCTAAAGTTATTTAGGCTATTGTTGATGACCTAATACAGTTAAGATATAGTATTGCTTATGTGCAAAAAAGTCACAACAGAGCAATTAGTTAATGTTTGTAGCACTCTGATCGTGATCATATTGATGAAGCATTTCTAGCATTTTTCCCATCCATCCTTTATTTCAAGATACAGTATTGCTTACGTGCAAAGAATTCTCAACAGACTGACGAGTTCTATGTTAGTATCATACCTATAATGATCACACTGACAGAACATTTGAAGGTTTTTTTTCCCTTTCTGTCTGCCTTTTCCCTCCCCCAACTGGAACACCAAATATATGTCTGCACACTGCATAGCTTAAAATGCTGTTTAGTTCAGTGTATGGAATTATGCTGTGTGTATGTTTATCCCTTTTTGTGTAGGTATCCCTTGGAGCTACGGAAGGAAAAGTCCACAAAAGATAAGGTATATTCATGAATAAACCTGTATATTGATATTTTCTTATTTTCCAAAACACTGGGTCTGTAGGGTCCTTGTAAGATGAAGATGATTGATGTTGTTGTTATTATTTAGTGGGCTTGGGAGATCTTGAAACTTGGTGTCTCTGCTTTCAATTTCTTACTGTCCTTGAATACAACAGAAATATCCCTTTTCCCTTCTATATTATTTTATGTTATGATGTTGAATATATGCTTTTCAATTGCTTCTTTTCAGTTAAAAAAGAGCTCTCAACAAATGTCTAATGGATCTGATGTAGACAAGATAAACACGATGGAAATAGGGTATTCCGTGAATGAGGATGAGAATCAAGATCACTATGAAGAGGCGGCTGATGCAGAAAGCACCATTGATGAAGTATCTCAGAATGTGAGAACAAACATGGCCTTGGTTGATGTTTGTTCTTCGGCAGCCAAAATTGATGGAAAACCTGATGCATCTAAAGCTAAATTTGTTGTGCAAGATTCTTTTGCGCCAGAGGTTTGTTATGGTTATAGTTATTTGTTCATACACTTAGTTTGAGTTTTTGTTTACCCTTGTTTGAACTTGTAGATAGTGAAGCCCTGTGGACGTATAAATTCCTGCATGGTTGTCGGCAAAGATACATTATACATATACGGGGGCATGATGGAGATTAAAGACCGAGAAATTACACTTGACGACTTGTATTCTCTTAATCTTAGCAAACTTGATGAGTGGAAGTGTATTATTCCGGTATATTACATTTCTCCTGCAATTTGCATTACCTTGTTAAGTTTATTTGTTAATCCGTTTAATATGATGACCATTTAACTTCATTTGTTCTTTAAAGCATAAGGTTCTCGTTCTAACTCCGGAGATAGCTGTATCACAGAAATCTTAACTGCTGGCAAGAAAAGCATCATTTTTATCGGCTTTCATGTTTAAATAATGTCCTTTCTACAAGACTGTAATGATCCCT
This sequence comes from Balakata baccata, assembly GCA_949630135.1. Lineage (NCBI taxonomy): Eukaryota > Viridiplantae > Streptophyta > Magnoliopsida > Malpighiales > Euphorbiaceae > Balakata > Balakata baccata. Next base: position 24,673 of record CATIWF010196750.1, read on the forward strand.
AGAGGCCTAAGACAAGGATCAAATAATGGTTTCTATCTAATCTCAATCTTTTGGAAAGGGGGGAGCAAGGGAGTCATCAAGTGCCATGGTTTGCGTGCATATGACAAATTAGTTGTTAGCCCTAAATCTTTCACCCTAGCACTGGTGGAAGTTCTTGTTTATTTTAATTTGAATGGAAAAAGATTTGGTCCTATAAATTAGCTCCAATAAACATATGAAATTATTTCTTAATTTAAACTGTAGTTAGTCTGTTGCTCTAGGCATGAACATACATAGCGCTGTGAGTCTGTGACAATCCTTTGTCTGTTTCTCAGTGATTGCTGCAATGTGGTCCTTGTATTGACTTTTCTTTCTTGACCTAGGCCTCTGAATCAGAATGGGTGGAAGCCTCAGAGGATGAAAATGACGATGAGGATGAGGATGAAGAGGCAAGTGAAGATGAAAGTGATGACAACAGTGATGAGAGTGATGATGACGATGACGGTGATGATGCAGAGGTGCTTCATCATTTTTAGCAAATTTATATGCTTATTATCCATATGCAAATAAGTGAAATTGTAGTCGTCTAAAATTATTCTATATTGCACATCATGTTTGAGCATCGCAGTTTGCAGCATGTATACAAGATGTTTATTCTATACTATTCCAGAAAGAGCTAAAAGAGAGAGGAAAAAAAAAAAAATACTAGGCCACTGAGGCAAATGTTCTCTTGATTAAGTTCTTTGTTATCTACCCTTTTATTGATGTTAACCCATAGTTGTGGTTGCCAATTTTTTTTTTTTTTTTGGAATTTAGGCTAGGAATGAGGGTCCTGCATCAGTTAAAATGGGAGATGTTGTTGCTATAATAAAGGGTGAGAAAAAGAATCTTCGAAGGAAGGAAAAGCGAGCCAGAATAGAGCAGATCAGGGCCAATCTTGGCCTTTCAGATTCGCAAAGAACACCAGTGGTATTTCTACTGTTATTCCAAATTAGAAAGCTTGATTTTCTAATGTTTGATTAAGAAGCAAGCACAGCATGAGGTCTTATTCTGTGGGGATGAGTTGTGAATGTGCTTGCCAGTTAATCAAGTTTTACTTTTTGCATCTAATGGTGGTTTTTGTTTCCTATTCACGTTCCTTTATCTTAGCCCTGCCATGTTATGTGCTGATTTTTTTATTTTTGTACTGATACTGATTGATTTTAACTTCATACTTTGTAAAGCCTGGAGAATCTCTCCGGGATTTCTATAGGCGGACAAATTTGTATTGGCAAATGGCAGCTCATGAGCATACTCAACATACCGGAAAGGTCTGTTTACTACTCAGAGTGGATTGTATATTAACTTACATAGTAATCAATTATTTAATTCTACCTCTGGTTCTCTATTGTTACTCGTCTCTTAATCAACTAATTGTTCATTGGAGTGAGCTTGGCTCTTTTTATTTCTAACCTTTAACCTATGCTCAGCTTATTCATCAAGCTCCAATTCCAGCTACAAAGACATTTGATACATAAAATGTGCTCATTAAGGTGACCTCGGCCCTTGGTTGATTAAGAATTGCAAATTAAACTTGAGTCTGGTTAGCATTGCAGGCTAAAACCACACCTTTGGTAGAAAAAAAGGGTGCAGGGTAGTTTTCAATTATGCTTGAAATTAAGTTGAGCTTAGACTTAGTGTTGAGCTTATTTGATCTCTTGGTGGATTTAATTGCAAGGTCTATTAACAGTTCAAAAAAAGAAAAAAGGAATTGAAATCTGTTTACTGTAGCATATGTATATGTGCTTGAAACTTAAAGTTGCCTGATTCTTATTTTTCCTACAGACGTGAGGTAATGTGTTTTCAAAGCCTTTTAATGTGGGTTTCCGTTTATTCTTTTGTTTGTGATTGCTGTCTATGGTTCCTGGATCATTACCTTTTTGGCTGAAAACCTCGATTGGGAAATAGGGAGAGTAGAAATTTAACTTGTATAGTCAAGTATGTGCTTTTTGACTGTCATGAAATGCCCATTGCCTTATGTCAACCCAGGAAATATTAATGGAAAAAAATAAAAAGGGAGAGATTCTCCTGTAAGGAACCCAGCCAAGTCAATGGTCTCTTGGCCAAATAGCAAGTACAACACCTGTAAGATGTGGGGATCTCAAGTTCTGGAAAGTAACTTCCTTTCAAAGATGTTTGCCAGTAAAGGGGATTGTGGGGTGAGGATGACTGAGATTTATTTTGTTTGGAAGAAAAAAGAAACACTGAGGTATATAATATATGAAAAAAGAAACAAGATGAAAGTACCATTTGCCGTGTTCATCTTCCTTCATACTGTTGGCTGTGGACTCCTGTTATTTGTCATCTTTCTGACGCAAGTGCACACACTAATAACGTCAATAGTTATCAATGTCCTAGAATGTGTGACATATGTCTTGCACTGGCATTGCAGGAACTTCGTAGGGATGGTTTTGATCTTGCTGAAGCTCGGTACAGGGAACTTAAACCAATTCTTGATGAGGTAATCGTTTTCACTTCTTATCATTCTGCTCATATCAGGCTTCTGCTGGAAATGTTAAGTCGCGTCATGGTCACATTTTTGTTTCTGTCTATGTTTGAAGTTGGCTGTATTAGAGGCAGAGCAAAAGGCTGAAGAAGAAGAAGAGGCTGAATCTAGTTCAAGAAAGAGAGGCAATAAGAAGAACAAGAAATAGCTTCTTAATAGCTCAAGCAATAAAAAAATATATATAATGATTACTGTTGTTACTTCTTGTTGCTTACGAAAGCATTTACAAGCATAATGTTAAATTAATTTTTTCTTTTAAAATCCTTCAAAATGTTTTTAAATATTTCTTGTATAATTGCACCCATTTTAGGGCTTGAATGAATGAGTATGACCACATCATGAAGATTATTACTCAGTAATATGTGGGTTCGCCGCTTTATAAAGAGGAGAGTGAAAGGGGTTGGACCTTAGGATTGGAGATCTGCCCTACTAGGACCTGAAAAAGGTATCAGCTTCTTCCCCGTTTTTAATCGGTAGCTTTCATGCGTCAATGGAAAACTATTGAGTAGCTATGTGTTTAGATCATTTACTGGTGGAAAAGAAACGAGTTAAGTTGCTGCTGTTAATTCCAACCTTGCAGGATTTAATTGGGCTGAAGTGAAATATCGAGTTTGAATCTAATTTGTCTAACAACAGTTAAATATTACTTTCATTGCTTTCTGTATTACATAAAAAATATAATTAGTTTATCTCAAAACAAAATTTGATCATTTTCGAAGCCAACTCGAAGTACCGAATGGTATTCTTGCTTAGAATATTATTGTGCCAAAAAAAACCCTAACGTACAGGTTTTCTTTTAATTTAAACCCTAACATTTTCTTACGATTAATTCAAAAGCTAACGTTTATTGTGCATCTAAATCACACACTCTTCATCAATCTATTGTCTAATTGAAGGACAAAATGCTGAATAAGATTAAAATGTCATGTAGGCCTAAAAACTGCATCCTTCTTCGTTAAAATCCATAGAAATAAGTTTTTTCAATATTATAATATATGACAATTTAGGAGAAAAGTCTAATTAATTTTACAGTGTATCAGTTCGGCCTTTTAGAAGAAAAGATTGGCATATTACTAGATGAAAATGGCAGAAATTGAAAGTAAAATAAATGTTATGATTTGAATTGATAGTCAAAGAATATTTGGATTTAAATTGAAATTATTCAATTTTTTTATATATAATTTTTTCAAAAAATAATTTAGGGGGCATAGATAGTGAAGCGAAGTGTGTAAGCCTGAGAAAGCAGTTGATAACAATCTCACATGGGGTAATGGAAGAAATGATGGACACAAACGCAGACTTAGTACCCTGGAAAGCAGAGCCTTCTCCTCATAGTTCCGACTACTTAGCAGTTAGCCCGCTGGCAAAGCTACTCTCAATTTCCCCTTTACTTAAGAACCCTTTTTTTCCTTTCTTTCTAAATAATCCCAAACAATATTTACTCTTTTATTTCCTTTCCCATCCCTTCTCTTTCACTTCCCTTGTCTCTCAAAAGAAGAACCCACTGCCCCTTCAAGTCCCAACACCCTTAAAACTAATTTAATGCATCTTTTCCATATCTGTCACGTTCC